>WHVE01000097.1:0-262305 GCA_015178995.1 Trichophaea hybrida
CTCTCGAGGGTGCCAATGCTGTCCAGAGTTGTTTCCATCCCCACCTCTACGAGATGGGTATTCATCCGAATCCCTCTCGCCTTCATCACCGCCTGGGGACTCATTGGAGAAGTCACTAGTCTTTCCCGAGGTGGCAAAGCCTGGACCATCAGCCGATGTTTTCCTCTTTTTGCCGGGAGCGCAAGTCTTAACGCCCGCCTCAGTCTCAAAGTCTAATATTTCAAAGGACCCGTCATCTGAAACTGTGGATGAGTTTCGATAGTCACTACCGTCTTCTACTTTCCTAATCTCTCCAGAATGATCATTGGAAGGTCCATGTACGATTAAACGCTGGTGTTCTTTGACAATCGAGTTCAAGACTTCCGAGTTCGCCTGATTTTTTGCCAGTTCTTCCATCTCATGCGTTCTCTCAACTGTTCCTTTGTCTGCAACAAATCCTTCATCCGGAAGTCTTCTCTCAGAATTATGAATCTTATCGTCGGCAAAAAGCCGTTCAGGGGTTCCATCGTCTGCAAAGAGCCTTTCGACTGCATAATCATGCTCTCTTCGCTCCAGAGCTCTTCGTTCCTGGACTTTTCGATTCCCAACTCTTCGTATCTGTGTAGCAGAAATTTCCTCAAAATCAACCAGACTATAACGCTGGTGGTTGGTCTCTGCATATGCTATGGTTATGCACATAAACCGTTCAGCACTGCGTATATATATCGTTTTCAGTTAGACGGATCCCGAACCTGAATCTAGGTTTACTTTTTCCAAACTCTGACTGAGTCTGTTGACATCGAAGGCCTTATAGGGGGCGAGAGCGGTCGGCTTTGAGTTAGTCCTGGACGGAAGTTTGCTTGAATATGCTGAATCATGGTTGGACAATAATAAGGCTGCGTTATCGTGTCCATCTTCGGAGGCTTGCGGCTGCGCTGGCCCTATAGTTCAACACTATCAGCAACCATTTATCTTCCAGAAGCAGTATTCTAATACCCTCAGTGCGAAGTGAATCCTGGATTATTGCTGTACTCATGTCGTCGGATTTTATTTGCTTGGAGGCCTAGGAGTTATCATTGCACCGTGTTTTGGCAAAAGGCGGACTGAGCCTGCTTTTATAGTTTTTGGCTGATGTTGCGCGAGACAGACGCATAATCATACGCACAAAATGTTGCGCGCTTCACTTTTCGGGTGTTTCCGATGAGATTCGGAACAGGCAATCCGCGTAACCTCGCCTGGGATGTAGAACACCTCCGAAATCCGATTTCATGTATTCCAAGTAGCAACCTACCATCGGTCCATTTGTCCATGCTTCTTTCTTTGGAGGGCTCCACGAATTTAAAGGTACTTTTTTAATACCGCAAGAATGTTTTAATTTGACATTCGTGCTACGTATTATTACCCTAACTTAAGTTGGTTTTTTGTTCTAGATGTATAACCGCACTCAACGGCCAGTCAATTCAACATTTGCCCCAGCGCAGCTTTATGTCCAGTCACATCCTAGAACAAAGTAATTACTACTAAGTAATACGAGATGAATCACTTAACCACTTGCTGCCAATTTTTGGCGCAATATTCGAGAAAATGCACCTATTAGGAATCAAAAATTGAGCTTACGATTATGAGCGGCTCCATGTATATGTTCCAACCCATACGCCAAGTTTTTTCGTTAGCCAATTGGCTGACCTATTGGCCAAGTGGTCAACCCTTTGGCATATGGGTCGACCAGTTGGCCAACAGGAAGACTTGGTGTATGAGTCAACTCACTGGCAAAGCGGTCAACCGGTACACCAAGTTCACAGTACACAAGTTCACAGTACACAAGTTCACAGTACACAAGTTCACAGTATTGATTCCTTCTGTTAAATTACACACTCCAACTGCTTGAAAGCTATCCAACTTAAACCTCCTCTTCCTGTCTCTGAGCATGCAGCCTCGTAATTCTACCAATACTGAACCTAGGTGCATGTGGTGGCCCCAGAAGGGGAACTGGAAACAGAGCTGGCAGTGGCGGCAGTGGTGGTGGTTGGAGTCATGATTGTAGTGGAGAAGATTTAATGCAGACACCACAGGAAAGCTGTAATAGTAAGTGTAAAAATTTTGACAGTTGCAAGAAAAAAGATGGTGCTTCACAATGGAATCGACTTTGTGCACTTCACCAATCTTTCAAAAATAATATTTGGCACCTAGGTCAGTTGATATATAGGTCAACCTATTCACCAAACTGACAAGCTGGCATATGGGTCAACCGGTTGGCCAACCGAAATATTTGGCGTATGGGTCGGAACATATATATGCTCCAGATGAAACCTGTGAATCCTTGTTTTTTGATTCATGCCATGACTTATTAGATGTAGAAGCACTGCGCCACAATCCCATATGTGCCCCAAATGCCAGCTCTAATTATAAGGGTGCCACATGCGCACACGCGGGGTAGAAAGTTCCCAGCTTTCGGTACTTCATCGTAGCCCAAGTGATCCGCCCCAACGCTTCCCCCAAAATCTCTCACCCAATATATATATATATTTTCAGGATGTCCAGTACCAACAGCCAAATCCCACGCCCGACGCCGCGCACGTTTCGTCTGTCGTTAGTACCCATCGATGTCTTGAAAGAACAGCTTAGAGAATCCCTGGAAGCCCTGCTGGCTATCAGCACCCAGAACGACGCGCGAAACGCTAAAGTGCTGTCTTTAGTGCCGAAAAGTCGCAAATGGCAGATTGGCACTGTTTCTTTTGACATTGAGCCTCCTCATTTTGCAAAATGTTTGCCCAACCGGAGACTGGAACTGTTGATCACTATTGCAGGAAACGAGGTCGAATTAGCCGTTGACTGCGATTTCCTTGGGCTTACGCCGCTTTATTGTTCCCCAGATGCTACAGTCGAGTGAATTACTTCCGCGTCACATATACGTTCAGCTTAGAGACTGATTTAGCCTCACAGTATCATCGCAGTGTGCGGAGTCGGCGGCCATGCATTCGGTTCATGGATGTCCCAATCGTCAGCACACAAATGTGGTTGAGAGACTTCCTGCCAAAGACATATCCGAGATTAGGACTCTCATATTTGGATACGATACCACCTTGAAAAATAGTACTTTCACTTATTCTGTTAGAGACTACGCACAACAAATTCTTCTTGCCATACATAACGTCCGGGCTGACGGTGAGAGGGTACGTCATTGGCAACTTCCGGAGCCAATGCACCTCTAATACATATTCCACTCTAGGAGAACCGGCGGCCTATAATTTTTGTAGCACAGAGCATGGGAGGCCTCATAGTGAAGCAGGTGAGATTTTCTCGACTAGCCCCGATCTGAACCATCTTCTCCATGTCTGTAAGAGTGACTGACGGACCCGCGGATCAGGCGTTAGCAGCCGCTGCTCAAGGTAGTTCAGGCAACGATCGGACAATCCTTCAATCCTGCAATGTATTCTTTCTTTTGGGGTCCAGAATCGAGGTCTCAACGCGACAAACCTAGTTCGGAAACAAAATAATGCTCGGTTAATAACAGACCTAACAGAAGGATCGCCGCTTCTACTTTATATTGACCACGTATTCTAGAATAGCCTCCTCTACCACCACCACGGGTATATATCTCATGCACTCTTTGCCTTTGCAGTCGCCTCATCAACAATACTAACCGGATTTACCTTCAAATTCTCCACCCCGTCGAACCAGTATCAATGCCCGTAGAATTATAGAATAGTTTTACCTACAAGGACTGTCTAATCGCATCGTTTTTCGAAACCAAAGACTCAAAGACAGTGAAGGTTGTGCCCCCCACATGCAAATGTTGCATGCAGTTACGAGCTTGGTTTAACAGTGTTTGGTTGAAGGTTTTACCGAACGGAGAATGGGAAAGAACAGGCAGGTATTTACGGCTAGTAACTCGAGAGTCGGCTACTTGTTTTTGCCTACGGAAAGCTATTCACCACCAAATACCCATCGACACCGATCATTCAAACCTCGTGAAATTTCAGGGCCACGATGGTCCGAATTACGAAACGGTGTGCAGGAAGATAGAGGAATTAGTTAAGAAAGCGCCGAAAACTATCCAAAGGCGTGCAGAATTATGTATGTAGTTCCAATAATTACTAATACAAATTACTTGCCAATACGCGATGCTGATCATGACGGTTCGTAAAGGTCGGCAGATTGTGATGGGTTCTCAAGATCAACAGCCTGTTGCAGCATCTCAATTGCAAGATCAAAAAGATGAGTGAGTAACGGAAAATTCCATGCCACACGATCACAGAGGTCGTAGCTGATATAATTTGGCTATTTAGCTACTCGCTATCAAAAGAGGAGCAAAAATGTCATTAAACTTTCCTTACCATGGACTATGCGACCCCAGGAAGACGAACCCGAAACGCCATACAAGTACACTGGAGTGGGTCTTAAGAGACGTTAGTTACGTCAGTTGGATATCAGATGAAACGAACTTTTTATAGATATCTGGGAATCCTGGAATGGGCAAGACAGGTACGACAGCTTTTCTATGTCGGTGTAAAGTGGTCAAAATAATTTTGACCACTTTACCGCACTATAGCTTTTCATCCTATCCCAAACAAGTAGTGTTACCCACGAACCCTGAGTGATGAGGCATAATCAACATTAGGAATATGGCGAAGCACCATCGCTTACAAAAAAGGGGGGGTTTGAGTCTGTGGGTTTTGTTCAAACCATGGACAAGAGTACAACCAAGTGAGTTCGCTAACGTTTTTTGAAGTTCTTGCTTCATTTTTGCTAGACTGCCTTGAAGACGGGACAAAAGACCAACATGAAAAGGTGGTGGCTTACTTTTTCTGTGACGATAAAGACAACTCCCGAAAATCTGCGAAGTCGTTACTGCGGGGATTATTCACCAGCTGATAAAGACGACCTCAGCTCTCGTCAAACATGACATCAAACATTATGAATCAGATGGGTCCCGTTTGGTTGATTCAATTGGGACCCTATGGGAGGTTTTTATTACTATTGCAACTGATCCCCAAGTCAAAAATACATATGTCGTGCTCGATGCCCTTGATGAATGCGAGAAAAGATCAAGAAACCGGCTTTTGGACATGTTCAGTAACCATTTCCTACCGAGCCGGGACAATAGAAGCAACTATTTAGTTACCGGAAGCTCTCTAAAGGCGCTTATGACTAGTCGGCCTTATCATCAGATCTGCACCCAGTTGTTCCATGTTCTAAAATCCAAGTGCACTATTCGTCTGAAAACCGAAGATCAAGGGCACAATACTGGCACTGACATCTTGTCCTATATCTCGCAAAAGGTGGATGAGCTGGCAATTTTCTGCAGGGACGAAAGGAATGGTCTTGGATAAGCTCAAAACCGGAGCAGATGGAATGTTCCTCTGGGTTTCATTGATCACCGCCGAACTCTTTGATACTCCACTGGACGCAGTGGAAGAAACTCTTCGGGCTTTACCAATGGATTTGAATGGATTGTATGAGCACCTCCTGAATCGACTCAACTTGAAGCCGAAGGCCGCGAACACAGCAAAGCTCATTCTAAAGTGGATATTGTTTGCCCCACGACCGATGAAGGTTACAGAGCTGGCAATTGCATGCGCGCTCAAACCCGATCACCATTTTCAGTCCGCGTCTGCGATAAACAGAAGTAGTCTTGTTATAGGGCATCCCCAAAGTATCTCTCTGTGTGGACCTATACTTAAAGTTCAAGATGGCGTTGTTCATCTTGTCCATAACAATGGTCTCAATAGCCCAGCCCGACTACGGCTCGGACAGCCATCTACGGTTCAGCCTGTTGGCAGCCCTGAATTAGTCTCTTTGCCACCAAGGGACTCCAAGCTGCTCCATAGCTGCTCGGGCTGGAAGGCTGCAGCTCAAAATAAGGTTCGTTCCGGTGAAGTCATTATGATGTTCGCCACCAGTCGGTGCTGTAATCAGCAATTTATGCCGCACTAGTACCGCACGATTACGAACTTGGCGTCATTATTTGAGTCTAATTGGGCATCTAGGTGGCACTAGTACTGCACGGGGGATGAGAGCATAGGGTACAGCAATTCCAAAATGAATATCTGAGTATATTTGGAGCAAGAGGACTATTGGAAGATGGCTAAGATACTGATAATCATACCCAGAGAATGTGGATGTACATAATCGTAAAATACAGTGTAGTGTTCTCAGAAAGCCGCTCAAACTGTTTCAGAGCAACCAGATTCCGCCCAGTTCAGCCGAGTGGCGAAACTGCTTGGATAGTGTAGTTTTGGAGCTGCCACGGGCTGAACTGGGCAATTGCGTGTATGACCTAACTATTTGTCATTCGATGAGTTTAGTCGTGGGCCATTAGGCAAATACGGGTGCTCGTGGAAAGTACTCAAATCGTGCCCGATATATCTCGATTACCAATTTCTCGAGTTTGCAACCAAATCTTGGCCACAATATGTCAAAAGTTCGGACAAATCCAATGAAGAATTATGGGAGGTATTTCATAAACTGGCACAATTGGACTCACAATTGAACCTTGCTTTCCAAATATTTGCTGATTTCGGCTACGAGAGAATATATTCTGAGGCGGTAATACCCCCCCCCTGTTTATTGCGGCTTATCTTGGACTCCACTCTTTTGCCGGACACCTTTTGCATCAAGTATATGATGTGGATATCAGGACTACGGATTCGCCCTCTGGGCGGCAGCAATGAATGGCCACGAAGACATCGTCCGTCTGCTCATCGAGAAGGGTGCCGATGTGAATGCCAGAGTTGCTATCACTCGCATACTCTCGGAACATATGGCACACTTTCGCGCATCGAGGGAGAAGCGCCGTCTTTCTTTGAGCGTAGAGTTGGCCGTTGGAATCCCTGAAAGAGACGACGTTAAGAAGATTATGCATGTGATGACGATGACGACGATGACAGCGACTCTTCTGCTGATTGTTGTATGTGCGATGGTGACTCTACGGACGGTGATGAAGAGCTGCAGGACTGGGAGGAAGATGAAGACGAGGAGGATGCGGAGAAGGACATGGAGGAGGACGAGGAAGAGGAAGAGGAAGAGAAAAAGGACCAGGAAGAAGGCAAGTAAGAGGGTGGCAACAATCACGGTATAGTCATACTAGCGAAGAGGTATCATTATTGACATGACATAGATATATAAAATTGAGCTTGCGAGGTTATAGAGAATCCAGACTATACAATACCCGTGCCCAGATCTAGAACTACGGTATAAAAAAGTACACTGCACGGCGCCGGCCTGACTCTAAAAGCATCCGCTATCATACTACTACTCACAGATGACCGAACCTTCTAGTTAACGAACCAACTTCAATGACAGCTAGCTTCTAAGCTGTCGATGGCCGATAGCGTTCGTTGTTCATCTGTTCATCTGTTGATACAGTATATGCAGACTTTCAAAATTTCATTCTAGTCTTGATCTTGCCTGCCAGCAGGCCCTGCGTTGCTTTTCTTTGAGCTTTCGCCGAGCGAACGAAAGTCTAGTACACGAAAACATTCTAGTCTTAGAATTACCAGCTTTATGTACATACTTTCGAATTACACTCACAGCCGCACGCCCAAACAAAACCACCGCCGCCAACACCATGAACCACACTCCCTTCCCTCGAAACCTCTATCCCTAACAAGAACCCAATCCAATCATAATCACTACCAACCCCACCTCTCACTCTCCTCCTCCTCCACCCCCTTCTCCTTCCCCCCCCCCTCCAAATTATCTCATCGCACACTCACCACCCCCACCTAACACCACCAAAATCATCTCCAACCAATCACATCCCATCACTCGCCACCACACCCTCCAGCAAACATCCAGCATTACGCTCCTTCTCACATGGGCCCAACCCCTCGGGGTATGAAGAAACCGCGTTGGATCCGTCAACAGTCACGTACTCGTTTTGTATAATGAAGGCCTATGGAGAATGACTTGGGAGACTGAGCGCTGGTAGTATGGGAGGTTACGATTGTTTTACTTCTGTGGAGTCACAGATTCACACCACCCATTCAACATGTAGATAGAAGATAAAAAAACTATCCGCTCGATACAAAGCTACTTAAGTAGCTATCTGCTGTGTTTCCCTGCCCCCGCTCATACACAAAAAAATACCTATCCCATCCCCATATATCCTATCAAAGCCTTACAAAGTGAAAAAATCGAAAGCTATCTACCTACTCCACCCCCGACACATACACATCTAATGCTTAGGCGGCGGCCCACCATATCCTGGGGGTTGATACTGCGTCGGCGGTGGAGTACCCTGATACCCGCCTCCCTGTTGCTGTGGCAGCTGTGGTGAGGAGGTGCCATAGCTTGGTTTGCCTGGGTATCCACCTGCAGATGTAGGGGCAGAGGCTGGAGGGTAGCTCTGCTGGGGTGGCGGATATCCCTGTGGGGGCGCTGAGGACGCGGAATAGGGACTAGAGGTTGGGGGGTATGGGGATGGGGGACCGCCGGGACCGCTAGTGGGAGGGTACGATGACTGCGGTCCTGAACCACTGGTTGGAGGATACTGCGACTGAGGACCAGGGCCGCTAGTGGGAGGATAATGCGACTGGGGGCCGCTGGTAGGGGGGTACGGCGACTGAGGACCTCCAGAACCGCTGGTGGGGGGATACTGCGATTGAGGACCTCCGGGGCCGCCTGTGGGTGAGTATCCTTGCGGGGGACCTCCGTACTGCTGCTGCTGCTGTGGACCACCATGTTGATGTTGAGGGGGAGGACCGCCGTATTGCTGCTGCCCAGGGGGAGGACCACCGTATTGCCCAGGGGGAGGTGCGCCACCGTAGTGCGGAGTTGGGGGAGCGCTGCTATATTGTGGCTGAGCGCCGTACTGCTGTTGCGGCGGGTACGGGGATGCACCCGAAGTGTTGTTGCCGCCATAGCCCTGGTAGTTTGTGGGAGGGGGGACGCCACTGTAGCCTTGGTTTCCGTACGGCGGCTGCTGCTGATGCTGCTGCTGGTGCGGAGGATATCCGCCGCCGGTGTTGCTATCATAGGGAGGTTTCGACTACTCATGTTAACCACGCTCTATCTCTTCCTCGTCCGGGGGGGGTGACAAACCGAAGAATGGGTTGACCCAGACCCAAGCGCACCGCTAATCAATCCTCCCAACCCTCCAGCAGCACCACCACTGGATTGTCCATGTCCACCACCACCGCTACCCCCATGCGGTTTCTTCCCGCCCAACAACCCACCCGCCAATCCCGCCGCAGTCCCTAGCAAACCTCCGCTTCCGCTGCTACCATGAGATCCAGAACTATGTTTCCCTCCACCGCCAAGTAGACCAGACGCCAAGCTGCCAAGCCCGCCTCCGCCGCCGCTGTTGCCGCCATGCGGCTTCTTCCCGCCAGAAAGGAAGTTATTTGCGAGCCCGCCGGCGAGCGAGCCAAGACCTCCGCGGGTCCCGTCAGCAGGGTTGTTAGTGGTGGCACTGTGGTCGGCGGGGTAGGGAGCGGTGTTGTGGTCGGGTGTGTAGGGGGTTTGAACTGGAGGTGCAGGGGTTGGGGCGGGTGTGTTTTCAGAGGAGCGTGTGGGAATGTCCCATTGTGTTGTTCCCGTCGAAGGCTGCACGAAGTAGTATCGCTGGCTTGAGGGATCCCATTGCGCGATCCTGTGGATGGAGGAATTTATATTAATTTTATTTATCCGAAGGTGATAGATAGGGGAAAGGGGATATGTACCATCCGGTGGGGAGCGGGGGAGGCGCTACACTTGGACCGCTGGCGTTGGGGGAACCAGCGGGGTTTGGAGGCGTTGGTTGGTGATGCGCCGAAGACATTTGGCTGTGGTTGGGAATTATGGGTGGTGAGGTAGATGTCGGGGGGATGGAGGGAGAGGGAGAGAAAAGAGGGGTATAAAGGATGGATGGGTGGATGGAGGGATGATGATGCGGTGGGATGGGCGTAAGCTGGTTTCAACTTGGCGCCACACCCAACATCCAACACCGATGAGGGGCGCAGCTTTGGGATGAGCGATAAAAACTGACACAAATAAACCGCCACCCCTGCGTCATGCGTCCATTCACGCCTATTTCGAGAGTGGCTGTCGCACCACAGAGCTCGTATCTTCGAAGGCGGTGCAAATGTCAAATGATTGATACTTTACAAGCTCTTCCAATCGAGAGAGCGGAGGGAGACCATCTCGTACTGTCGTCGCCTCCTGCATAATCCCCTCAACCCCACCGACCTGATAACATGCAACGGCCGTCTCAGATAGTCTCAGTTCAGCTGCCCTGCAAAGCTTATTTTTTTTCCTTTTTTTTTCGAATTCGTCAGTGCCCGCCGGCCGCGAGGAGTGGCCGCTCACCCCGCCCCGTCGTACTACTGAACCCGTTTGACAGACGCAAAGAACCCGAATGTCTCTATCATTGTACACCCATCATTACCGTAAAACTTTTCCCGTCTAAGCAAACAAAACCGCATCATCAAACTCCCTCTCCATCGCCTTCGCCACCGCCTGTTCCCTCGCAACTTCCTTCTTCTTAACACTCCTCTTAACCCTCGCACCCTCTCTTCCTCCAGCCCTCAACGCCTTCCTCTCCCTCACCTCTCTCCTAACCGCATTCGGCGACACAAACTCCTTGTTCTCAAACACCTTCGGCCCCCCAAAGCTTCCTTCAAGGATCACAATCGGCGTGAGCACGAACCGCGGTCCAATCTCTATCAGCTCCGTGTCCTCTCCCTTCTCTGCTTCCTTCTTCTCCCCAATCTGGATCTGGTAATGCCGCACCCACACCTTCCCATCCGCCAGTGTGAACGAAACAACACGGTCGATGAATGGCTTCGATTTCCGTGCGCCCCGAGGAACAGAGAATGTATGCACCAGCAGCTCCTTGATGAGCGCAGTGCTGGGTGTGAGATCGAAGGATTTATCAAAACTGACGATTGCGCGCGAGCCCTTTAGCGCGTTCCCCGTGAAGTTGAGTTCGCTCATTGTGTGCACTGTAAATAAATAAACCTCCCGTCTCCCCGCGATACGGCGATGCGAACTTACAGTTGTGGACGTGGAACTTTGCGCATGGTCCATTCGGCGCGCGGGATAGCCAGAGGTACAGATCTTGGCGCTTCCGCGCTTCGAAGAATGCGACGCCGTTGCAGTTGTAAAGTTCGGCAACTTCATTGAGGTAGTGAAGGTGGTTTTTGGTGTCGAGTTTGGCGTCTTTGCGAGAGTGCGGGAGCATGCATACTAGGTCATTGAGGAGGTGTCGGTGTCGGTATGTTATGCCGCGCGAGGAGAGGATTAGGATGCGTGATTTCGGCGCGGGGGAGTCTTTCTTGGTGCTTTCATCGGAAGTGAGGGCTTTAAATAGGGAGGCCATTGTTTGTGGTATTGTGATGTGAGGGAGTGTGAGAAGAACGGAAAATTTGGAGCCGCATATGGAAGAAGACGGGTAACGAAGAGTCACGATGGCGTCACTCGGGATTTCCGTTTTGGGGCAATGATAGTCCAAGCAAGATCGAACCAAAGCACAACGATTTATTGATATCTCGTCATCATTCCGCGTACTCATCAACGCGATGAATCGCGCCCATAAAACAGCAAATATTACAGTAGAGCGTATCCCCCTCATAGCCTCATTCCATCTCTATCATAACCCCCCCTTTCGCCCACAATCCATTTTAGTACGCCCCCTTTATTCTTCCTTAACACCACCGCGGCCACTCTTCTCGGCCTCCTCGATGCTCTTCTTGTCACTGCTTGGCTCTGCAGATTGGGTGAGACCCTGCATGAAGCCCGCCGCCTTCCAGGGGCGCTTCAGGTCTCCAATAGCAGGCTTGCCGAAGAGGTGCACCTGCACAAGCTTCGATTCAATCGCGGATTTCACGGGGATAATGCCTGGGCAGGGTTAGCGTGATCACGCGGTAGAGAAGAACTGTGCACGCGTTACGTGTGCTTGAGAAGGTGGGTTAGGAACGTACTCTGGATCAGCAGAGGGTTGGTGTACTTGAAGTAAATGTGCATGACGGCCATCATGCCAACACCCATAAGCACGCCCTTGAACGCAGCCTTGAGCTGCGAGTTGTCGTATTCGCTGACGGTTGTGGTGACGAGCTTCGGTTCTTCGCCCGACATGGGCGGCGCCGGTTCAAGGTATTTGAGCGTTGTGTGGTCTGCTGGGGGTTAGTGGGAATCACTGCGCCACCGGGGGGGGGAGGCACCATTCTTGGTCTTAATCTTCTTCGCAACTAAGAGATAGATACCGACGATTATGATGTTGCTGAGGATGTACATGCCCCGGATACCGTTGAGCCACATCGGGTCCTCGAAGGGGATCCGCTTCGACACTTGCATCATCCCGAGGATGACGACGAGGTTTGTGCTGATGAAAGTTAGTACGCGCAAGAAGGAACATGGGAAAGGGGAGGGGAAGGGGGATGTACATTTGCGGATTCATAGTGGAGCGTGGTGTTGTGGTTGTTGCGGTAGTGTTAATGGTAGAAGGATGAAAAGACAAGGGAAGAAAGAAGGTCGGGTCAAGCCCAAGTCAAGGTTTGGAAGATGACAGATTGCGAAACGTGGCGGGTGTGGCTAGCGCCCAAGTGGCTTTGCGGCTTGCGGCTCAAGGGAAGCTTCTGGAACATTGCAACAGAAACGACGAGCACCGCACGGATGGATGGGAGCATCGGTGGATGGATGGGAGCATCGACGAGGAGAGCGCTACTGCAGCGACGCGACAAGCTGTTGGAAGACGGAGTGATGAGAGCAAAGAGAGCAATGCAGTGCAATTGACCCTAAGCCTGACAGGGGAGCTCGACTGGAATGACTGATAGCCAGCCATCGAAGCTGAAGGGTCGTTGAGCACCACTGGATTGCTCGCATTCAACCAGCCTTCCCTCCTTCATGTAATCGCCATCTTGGAGCTTGGTGATGCTTCAGTACTGAGAAGCTGTCCGCATCGCCACCACCACCACCGCCACCACCACCATGGTACTTCCACCGTCAGCTTCTCGCAGGTAGTGAGTGCACCATGACTTAGTACCAGACAGACATCCCTCCTTAGCATCCAAACGAAGTCCTCCTCCACATCTTCTCCTACCTCGACCCTCACACCTCGCCCCGCTCTCCCTTGCCAACCGACGCCTCAATCTCCTCGTCGCTCCACTCCTCTACTCCCAATACATTGCAGACTCGAACGTAATCTACCGGCTCCCGATCGCAACCAAGCTCCCACTGCGGCACGCATCGTTCGTAATACACCTCGAAGCATGGGGTCAGCACTCTTTTGGCAATGCCGCCTTCTACCGCTGCCCAACGTGTCCACCATCTCCTGGGACGTCGGTCCCGACTTCATCGACAGCGACTGCTTCTCCCCCGCCCGCTGCTCCTCCAAGTTCCTGCACGCCATCACTCTCTACGCGTTGGGCTCAACATTGTCACGGCCGGCGTAAACCCCTTCCTTTGGTTCCGAGACGCCTTCTCGAACTGCAAAAACCTTCGCACCCTACACCTCCGTCCCACCAACAGCCTCGAGATCTTCCACCAGGGGGGAATAGTACACGAGCTCCTCAATCTCATCGACAAGATGTTCGGCGCAACGCTTCAGCACCTCATCTTCGACTGGTGCCCCTATTATCGTGAAAACGCACGCAACTTCCTCCTCGACAGCACCCTCAACTCCACCAATGGCTTTTCTGCCCTACGGTCTCTACAACTCCCGTTCTCCTCCGACCTAAGTCTAGGGAGGATTTTACGGGACCTACACTCACTCCCCACCCGCAAGATCCTCTACCACGCCCGCCTCATTTACCGCCTGCGTCCAACCCTCACCTTCAAAAACCACCAAATACCCAACGATCAGCCCTGCGAATTCACCCCTCTCATCGTTGACCTAATCTCCCTCTCCTCCTGCGAGATCCTGGAATTCTACGACTGGCTCCTCCACATGTTCCCCTCCTGGAACCGGCAATTCCTGTTCCCCGAAGTCCACAGTAGCTCCTACAACCCTACAGATATATACGCAGTCGTGCAAACACTAGCCGATCTCAACATTCCCTTCGGACTCAAACACTACGTGCATCACCGGCGGGAACACTCACCCTGGGGCACATCATTCTCGCACGCACTCGCCAAGGTCAACCCGCATAGTGTGGCACTCGAGATGACGCCGCGCCCCGATGCATCTGAGTGGAGAAGAGCATTATTGAATAGATGTGATATGGACGTGATGATAGAGTGGATCCGTGAGCATTTACGGTTTGAGAAGTTGGAAGAGTTGGAGATTGTTGCGCCAGGATTGCAAGGGTTGGCAGAGAGTGTGGATGAGGATACGCGGTTTTCTGGTGGGGCGTTGGCGGGAATGGTGGCAGAACAGGTGGGGAGGTTGGGGATTAAGAGGTTGAAGGTTTGTTTACCCGTTGGCGGGATGGCGGGGCTGGAGAAGTGTGTTGGGTTGGTGGCGTTGCATGTTAGTGGAGTTCTTCTGGACGAGGAGGAGGAGTTGGGGAGGGTGCTGGGCGTGTTGGGGGAGAGAGGGTTGAGGGAGTTTGGCTTATCCGGGTCTGTATTGATGGAGGAGCACCCGGCGGGGGTGGAAGAGGAAAAGAGGGAGGGAGGGATCAGGGATCTAGTTTTTAAGAAATTGGGGGAGCACGCAAAGATAAAATTAGAGTTGAGGTTTGTGCGGTGGGAAAGGGTCGCACTGTCGAAAAGTTCTACAAGCAGACGATGGATGTGGGCTAACTACGTGTTGATATCACCCCTGGAAAGTTTTCATATGAATCTATATGACTGTAGACCCCCTCTATCCATTCCTTCATACGAGCTAACGTGTACCATCCACCAGTTGACATATCCGTGCAATCGCCAACTAACTTTCCTAGCATCCCGGATGGTGGGCATGCGCCCATGTGCGAAGGAGTGTAATGTAAAGATACTTATTTGGCGGAGTACGTGGTGGCGGAGAGCGTGGTGGCGGTCCTATCTGTGCCGTCACCAGCAAGTACGTTGTTGTTTACAACGGCGACCATGTTCAACTCCCTACAACATATTAACTCACGGAGCTATAGGTCAATAACGCACGCCCCACATCTCGGTAATTCTCGTAGTGATATGTGCAGTCGCTGCTTACATTTCTTCACTCAATGTCCTAAATTCTGTTCACAATTCTTCTCTGAATTCCCTAAGTTCTCGGAGTATTTGACCGCCATTGTCGATGCTGGGCAGTAGAGCAAGCTGGTCCGCGACGTTGTCGTGGAGAGCTGCCATATCGCGTTCCATGAACTCCGAGGCTACGGGAAGAGTTGGCTAGTGTATTAAAATCAGGTTGGGGTTGATTAGTCGATGCCATTGTTGAGTGGTGAGTGATGGGATGTGATGGAATGGGTTTGATTGGGACTGGTTGATGGCGTTGGGTGGGAGTGCGGTGATATGTGAGGGGTTGTGGTTTGGAGGATGAAGGTGATTGAAACGGAGAGCTTAAGAAAGCAAAAGAATGAATTCGAACGCAATAAGTTTCGAATCTTAGTTAAGGTTAGAATATTTAGCACGCACGGCCTGGCGTTTGGCGTTTGTAACACCACGGCTGCTGCTGCTGGCCGGATAAGTTTGGCTTCAATTCCTATCTATTAGACGACTCGGGCCACCAAGTTCTATACGCAGGAGAATGAGCAAACGGCCCTGGACAAGAACGAAAGAATGAATATGAACGCAACAGGTTGGTGTTTACAACACCTAGTGTCTGGCGTCTATAGGGGTTCACCCCTCATGGTGCCATATACAAACGCTAGACAACTCTCCAGTGCTCACTTTTTTTGCGCTGTTGAGGTCCAGCTTTGGACTTGGAAATTATCCAGTGCAAATATCAACAATAGATGGCTTAGCTTAACCGGTGCAATAAACACCATGGCCGCGGGTTCGAAACCTTATAACGCTCGAAATGTCCAAGGCTCTAAACCTCATGGCACAATGACACTGTGAACATCATGACGCTCTAAACGTCAGGCTTAAAACCTCAGGCGCTACAAACGCCAGACTCGTGAGACTTTTTGACCTGCTTTTCCCTTTGCAAGGGTTCGACCTGGAGCATGTGCAACACGGGCCAATGAAGTGTGCCGGCTCTCGATAGTTCCCGATACAGTCCGGCAGTCCCTAAGATAGGCAGCTTGGCATGCTTCGGGATTTCCTAATTATAAACCCCCTCCCCTCGCCAGGGCCTCCTTCAATTGAGTTTGCTGGCCGAGAGCCCAGCAGCAGCGGTTCTGTGTGCAAGGCGGGGAGCAAAATTAATAATCGAAGGCTCAGCTTTCAAAGCTAAGAGATTCCGGCTTGTTTATTCCGTGGTATTGACCACTATGAACAGTGGAGTGTTTCAGACATGTAAAACAGAGAGTTTGAAGCCCGAGGTTTTGGTGTTTGTAGCACATTAAGCTTTCTACTTAAGTACTTAGGGTAGCAACAACATAACCTACATAGAGTACATGTACTGGTAGACATTTAGTGGCACACTTAAGGATCTCAAGAGTAAAAGAATGACACTGCAATGTAGGTTTCGAACCTGCGCCCGGCGTTTATTGCGCTAGCGCCTGGTGTTTACTGCACCAGTTAAGCTGAGTTATTGGTTCTGATACATAATCAATATAAATAATGGTTCTAAACACCGTCACATGTGCGCGTGAGAAGCGCCGCTGCATGAAAGTAGATTTTAGGAAGTTGCAGGCCAGTCCCGTGTTTCGATGTCCTCCTATGCAGCAGCGGCTCTCTAAAATCTTTAGGTCTATCTTAGTAGACTGTATTGATAACGTGGTAAGGACAAGGTGTAATTAGTCGACTAGTGCAGAGACTGAGTAACGAAAAACTCTTCCGCCAAAGGGTACAGCAGGCAAAAGTGAACAAGAAATCAACGTTTCAGAAGTTTCAAACCTTGGTGTTTTCAGCACCTGGCGTTTGTAGTGCCATGAACTCCCGGCTACTCTAGGCATCAGATCTTATTTGTTAGAAGGCCCGGCCACTCCTCATGGAAATCTAGCAGTCCGTCTAGTGGGCCAGTCTCACTGTACTTACTCTACCTATAGCTACTCACAGCGACGATGAGGGAAAAAGACGTCTTCTGCAAGTCTAAAAGAGAGATGGAGTATAGTAACCACACTGCACACTACAGAGCTAGACATGCAAGCGAGCTCCATCTGGTAAAAAGCGAGTCAGCATGCGGGTGCCAAATCATCATTCGCTGTGGTATGGCTCGATAGAACACCCTCACCCCTGTGTTACAGCCATTGAAAAGATGAATCGAAAAACAGGGGTACGGAACAGGGGGTTTTGACCCCAATTTAAACCTCTGGAGGTAGTTGTATCTTCCTTTCTTAATTGACTTCAGACCTCTGGAGGCAATTGTATCTTCCTTTCTTAATTGCCCGATATCGATTCCTCTGATGGTGCCTCTGAGATTTGTCTTCCTATGTTAAGCAGTATTTAAACCGTGGAAAGCAAGGTCTACCCATTTTTCAATTCATCTTTTCAATGGTTGTAGATATCACCAAGCCATATACTCAATAAAAATGAGAATCAATAATAGGGATAGATAGACCGTTAATATTTGACGGCCGACGCGGTAATACGAATTGTCCCCGGCCGGACATCCGTAGACAGATAATCTACTCTACAAGTGAACGCGCGTGTAGGGACCGCCGGTACCGTGGAAAATAGGTTTCCATACTTTTGGTTTTTCTCTCTCAAAGTTGGACCGAACTCGCTCGGGCATGTGACAGCACTCGCAGCTCGCATACTCCTACCCCCGGCCGGGTAAAGTTTCGTGAAATGCGCCTCGTCTGTTATATAGTTGGGATGTAGGGATATACCCTGACTAGCCAAGGGCGTCCATTTTGCAAGGGGATCCCCCAAGAACGTGGTCTGTAATTCGAATTCCTCACTTGCTTGCGTGATGTTTGAATACAACGCCATATCTCTTCAGGCGCAAATGCTACCTTACACTTGAAAGAGAGTATCACAATACTCCGAGAGCTTCATCGCGGCAAAAAACACCCGCCAGGGGCAGTCATGATAGGAGGCTTCCAAAAGCACGAAAGAATGCACCCCAATTATATCTCAGCCTGAGAGGTTTTGATGGCTAAGGCACAAAGGTATTCTTTCCTAGTTCATGGCTATGGCCAATTTGGGCTACATCAGAATTTCATAAGTATTTTATGCATGAGATCTGGACTGTATTATTCGTGAATTTGCAGCCCATAATCCATCTCATAATATATACTCTAACATCGCTCATTGAGGAATCGGTCTCTAGGATGGTCCTGGCATTAAGCTTACTTTGCGCTAAATCCCTCGGAACGGGACATTTCTCCATCCGCACTACTACTATATAAAACTACAGCGTTAGCCATATATACCCCTGCATTTTCTGCACTCGAGAGTAGGTACTGTACCGTGCATAAAGGAACGAACAGCAGTTTCTATTATAGTCAGATATCCAAACGGAGCCCTGATTACTGGTGGGCGAATACAAACAGACAAGACTGGCTTCCGGTTTCTGAACTTGTAAATTTGAGGGACTGCCACTTCCCCATCTGATTCCAGTTCTAATACCTTTGTCACCATGGTGAGCGTTTTCCTAGTACCCCGTTTTGCTCTACCGTAATTTGATACACTGCATGCATAATCACCTATGCTCCCCTCCCTGTTGATTACTGGCTGTCCAACCAAACACTGTACAACGACAGGTGAGACGCAGGGGTTTGACGAAACCACTGATTTTGTGGTTGCAATTATGGGTGTTCTTGTGTGGATGTTGATCATCGAATCCTATAACCCCATAGTGATTTTCGTCATACCCCTTCATCCGTCATATCAACCGCAGCGACTCTACAGTACCCTACGTTTATTATACTGTCTTGGCAATTGTGGATGAAACACTTTTTTTGCTGACCGGTAATTTTTAAGATACGCTCATTGTCTGACTGATAATTGTTTGGATACAGTGCCGTCTGACAGATATATACTTAGATAGCCAGCCTCGGTAGGGCTGGCCTGCGTAGGGCCGTAATGCATATGTATACCGGCTTATGGAGTTCAGCCATTATCATAGCTTGATGAGTGCCAGTAGTAGCAGATGGAGAGCTGTCCGTACAGGAGGGGTGCAAATGGGATCAGCGGGAGATTTTGACACTAGAAATATCGCACTGTTTTAAGGCCCGGAGACTAGGTCCGGGAAGCACTTTGTAAGTTACCTCAAAAATCTAACCTGTTTTTCTCTAGATACAGGCCCATCTGACAGATCTCGCTGTAGAAACAAAACCATTCTGACGCTGACCATTGTATTTGATAATGAGATACAAACGCCCCGCCTGACAGCTGACGTTTCATCCGCAATAGCCGAGACAGTATATTTAGCGCGTTCTTGGATACTGTACTGGTTCGGATAACACCCTTTGACAGCCCCGACTTCCTTCGGATAACTGGGTGCTGACAGCCTCTTATCGGTGGATATTTAGGTCGGAAATCGGGTTCTGACTGGTGCAAAAGCCCGGACAGACACCCAATGCTGGCTGCCAACACCCGAACCATGACGGCCAGTACAGAATTCGTGTGTCGAACGAAATATGTGAGGTCGTTCAAGCGTATCGTCATCAGTTAGTATAGTGCGGGCTTATTCATTCATATATGCGACTTTTTCTTGCGCTTAAATAAGATGATGACCAACGATCAAGGGGAGGTGTCAGCTTACCCGAATCTGGTCATAAGACCTGTAACATAAACCACTTTATTACCCACCCTCCATCCGCTTCTATGCTCTGCATCAATGTCTCTCCCGCGAGTCGCCTTTTGCCTCGGCCACTACGGACTCTCAGCATTAAGTTTGTTAGCAGGATATCATACACCCGTACGACTACGATTCATCTATGTATTGATACACATAGCCTACTTTCTCGGCGTATTCTACTACATCC
Source organism: Trichophaea hybrida (assembly GCA_015178995.1). Lineage (NCBI taxonomy): Eukaryota > Fungi > Ascomycota > Pezizomycetes > Pezizales > Pyronemataceae > Trichophaea > Trichophaea hybrida. The sequence goes on from WHVE01000097.1 coordinate 19,860, forward strand.
CAAGTCGCCATGACGAGACCGATTATATATGGGGGACAGTGGGTTTCTTCATGATCCTCAAAAACTCTGACTGGTTCCTGCTTTCATCTCCTTACACGGATTTCTTCCGTCTGGGCGGGCAGAAATATGCAGATCTCTCTACTTCTGGTCGCATCAACTGGGCGCTGAACCACGCCGTCATGCACCGCGGCATCGGCTGGTCCTGGCAAGTGCCCTACCTACAGCCAGGCCCTTCACCAACGGCCTCCCGCTTCAACTTCCTGAAGAAGTTTCTGGTTTTCTACCTCCTCAATGATATTAGCAATTTTTATCTCATGAAAAACACATACCTACGGACCGGGGGCGCTGAGGGATCCCGATTGACGGATCTCCCGTTCCTACAAAAGTCGCTACTAGGCTGGGCCGGCTGTCTTCTCGTTATCTTCAAACTGAATGGCCCAATCACACTCCTGATGATGTGTGCAATCGGGATATGGGGAACGGCGGATGAGGCGCGGCCAATGCTTGGGAAATGGGAGGATTGCTACACAATTCGCCGCTTCTGGGGCAGAGTTTGGCACCAACTTCTCCGCCGAGTAAGAATTACCCTCATCCTGCTTGCAGCCTACTACTCTCATGAGATCTGACTTAAATAGCCATTACAAAGTCACGGCCGTTGGCTCGCATGGAGGGTATTTGGATTCCGTCGCGGTAGCAATGGGAGTAACTACACCCAGGTTTACTTGGCGTTCTTTCTATGTGCTGTTGGTCACTGGGTAGCGAATATGGCGATGAATTCTTCAAAATCGTCGTTGGTAACGTTGTGGTTCTTTGTGTCGCAGGCCGTAGCGATTACGGGAGAGGATATTGTGATTTGGGCTGCAAAGAAGTTGGGAGTTGGTAAGCCAAAGGAGGAGAAAGGGACCACAGACGTTGGAATGTGGAGATATGTTGGGTATTGTTGGGTTGCGATGTGGTTCAGTGTTATGATGCCGCAGTTTCTGGAGAACCATGCTGAGGTGGGGATGCTGAAAGAGGCTCCAGGTGTGAGTCTTGTTCAGGGTTTTTTGGATGGAAGGTGGGTGGTTGGGTAATAAAAAACGAGTTGTTTGGATATGCGCTAGATAGTCTCCGATGATTGCCGTGCGATAAATTTTAAATGTTATTGGTTTGTACTAGGTTTAGGCTGGTGGGATGCACCCCCGATTCTGTGATGGAAAGCAAAGAAGAAATTGTAGCGCTGATAGAGGATTAATCAGTAATCAAGGGTCGTTGATCAAGCAATCAGCTGCCAGGGGCGAAAATACAACAAATCCAAGACAATCCGGCGTGTAGGGGATAGCTCGGCCGACAGATCTAGACAGACTTGTTAATTGTGGGACTTTGGGGTTGACTCAATGAATTCACCAGATATTTCCAGTGAGACTTGTAAACACGACTTATATATAATTCCGAAAGTTAAACATTGCACGGGCAGCCGTTTGGCTCTGAATCACAGATCTGTAGTGGCCCGAGACTTCTTGAGTTCAGCTGATTTGTGATAAACCGGAGCCGGAGGTCCAGTGAGCGTGGAGTTTTGGACAGGTACAGAGCCAGAGCAGGAGGATGGCAGGAGTTCGACAAGCGAATGAAGTTTATTCGCGAAACGTAGCGCGTAGTCTCTGGTTGCACACACAACTGAGATGACTAGGAGAGTAGTACCAGAAATTCTGAGCCGCTAGCATGTGGAGTAGTCCATTGTAACATCATTCGTTCCGGTGGTTGCCACACGGATGCCGGTACCTCTCACGAGTTGAACGGACCAAGTGCTGTGACATTGTTTTCGTTGGCGGACAGCGGCATTGTGACAGCAAAAGTACACCACCAACGGACCAAGATATGTATGAAGGAATATTTTCTCTACTCACGTCTTTCGCCTATCTCAGCCCGTCTCCCGAGACATGAGCGGAAACGTACTGTTATGTACGTTGTTTGCGTCTAGCTACCCGTGAATGGCATTTCAGGTAACGGGATTTCAACGATTTGGAAAATAAACACTAGCTCTGCTATAAGTGCAATAGGGCCAAGGTTCTAAACCTATATTCGTTATGTTGCTCTCTGCCATGCCCGGAACAACTACTCTTCCCTATGTACGTGATGTCGAGTGATGAAATAAATAGCCCAAAATCAGTTTAAACGGAGTTTTGGATGTTTCCCACAGTTTCCCGCAGTCAAAAGGCACAAGTCGAGGTAATTGCCACGGGAAATAGCCCTGCATTTCATTCCGGTTTTGTTGCAAGTTAGCCGATGTTTACCCGTTCATGAATTCATCGGGCAAGGAAGCACTTGCTTCGAAGTTGATGTTCAAATCCCTAACCCTGGAAGCTCTGATATCAAAGCTACTGCAAGTCTTCCCGTCGTTACGTAGTTTTCAATGAACTTCTGCTCATCCCTCGATTACTTTATGGTGATACGAATTCATGAGATGAAATTTTATTTTGTTTTTCACAAACTTGTTGGCATGACCCGTAGGATTACATGACTCCGATAAAAAGATGGGGAAAAGGTGATATCAAGTCGGCATTGACGCATAAAGGGAGAAGCACATTCAAACCAGAATAACAATGAGAGAATAGTAATGGAACCAACATCCAGCCTCTAAAAATCAAATCCATGAACATATAATAATAGGTAATGACACAAACCAAGCCATGCAAAGCCCAAGCAATCACGCAGTAACTCATCAAACTGCCTCTTCCCCCTCTCGCTTCTGTTTCTCCATTTACTCGCCCTCCTGGTTAAACTCTTTCTCAATGTCAATAAACGCTTCAACCTGCAATTTATGCACCGAACTGTAGTGGTGCTTCAAATCTTCCTCGTTCATCTCGACTCCACTGACACAGTTCTGCGTTTGTTTGTAGCAGAAGGGGATTTCACCACACACCCCACACCCAGTACGTACGCACTTCTACTCAAGCCTCGCAACAGTACAAACCGGTACGGGATTGAGTGCAAAACTGTACTGAACCGTGTAATACCAACTGTTGGAATACCCAAACTGTACCAGTCCTATATACTGGTATACTGCCACTACAAAAAAATGCTAGTATGAACCGGTACAACAGAAAAACTGGTTATACAAACGAGCACTAATAAGAATAGTCATCCATACACAGGTGCAGTACATCCATTTCTACGCACTAGTAAGTATCACCGAGTAATTATAACATTCCCACATGCGATGCTGCCTTTCCAGGCCAGTATGCAGATGTCAGTAAGTAAAAGCGCAGCTGTGCCTATACCAACAATATTACCCTGTATACCAGTACAATTTTCCATCTGTACTGCAGTTTATAATGCTCCAACTATACTAGCAATTTCTCAAACTGCACCAACCGTTTGTCGGTACTGGTATTTGCTGGTATACTGTTGCGAGGCTTGCTTCTACCTTTCCATCGTCACTGTGGTTTCTCATCGACCTCTGGTTGGTAATTTGTAGGTGACCACGTTGCTCGGTTGTGAGAGTTTCGCCGTTCTTACGACACAAAAGGAAGCGTGTTTCGTTCGGCGGAGTCGTGTCAATCTGGAGTGCCATGTATGCATACGGATCTTCATCGGCTTTTATCCATTCTGCAGGATCCAGTGGGCATCGCGATACAAGCGGCAAATGGGATGAAGAAAGAGCCTGGAATTGTAGTTTTTGCCAGTTTTGGCGATGTAAAGCGGAAGTCCCTCATGCTCAGCTACGGAGGAATAGAGTGTCCTGTTATAGTTTGTACCGAAATAGGCTGTAACTTCTTCGACTGTTGGAAAAATCTTGTACGCCACGCCTGTTTATGAATCTGCCGTGCGTCCCCATGCGTCGATCATGCGCTTTTGCAAAGCTGCAACTACCCTCTGAGGTGAGGTGACGGACTTCCTTAGGGAAGTGACTGGCTTTCTTGGGGAAGTGGTGGGCGAAGATTTGGTGATACCGCCGTGTTCTCTTTGGTATGGAGTGGCATTTCCAGGCTTTTATTGCGGTTGTGGGTGGCGGCGGCGGCAGCGGTCGTGGTTTTGCGTTTGGGAGTGGACAGTGGTTCGGCGGGGGGTCCATGATAACCATTTTGAGCAGAGGATAAGCGGTCGCGGCCTATCAAGTATTCAGTTAGACGCAGCGGATGCTTTTACCGAGTGGTTTCTTAAGAGAAACGTCTGATTTGATGATATAAGAGATGAAACGTTGCACCCAAGTAGGGTGGGGGTTGAAATGGAGAAGTTGTGCAACCACTGGTGAGATCGTGATCAAGCCTTCATATTCATAGCAATAGTCCCGTAGGGCTCGAGCCTAAACAATGAACCAAACGGCCGTTTTATGCATAAATGTGTGAATTGCACTTATGACTGCTGCCCACCACGCACAGTGTGGATTAATCCTGTGCACGGATCACGAACAGCAAGTACTCATTTCGCTAGTATGTCGAACAGTTGAGGTTATCTCGACTTCAAAATCAGCGAATGGTAGAGGATATTCCTCCACGCACGAAAGCCGCACTCTCAGGCCAAAATTTAGCTATCCAACCATTGATAATGCAATAGCACTTTACGGGAACGAAATGAAGGCATTGGCAGCCCCACCCCACGTTGCCGCCGTGTCGGCCACGATCTCGGCCAGCTTACCCATACCGGGTATACGTATATGCCTAGGCCAGATCTAAATGCGGTTCCGGTGGCCGGAATTCGGAGCCAAACCCCCGAGTGCCCAAAATGGAGACTATTTTTGGTTTTTAGCAGGTTTCATCCACTTAGGCGGCCTTTGGAAAGAACGATCGTCGACACAGCCGTTCCGTTGAGCAACCATTCGCAGTCAGTGAATGGGTTTGGTCAGAATTGGATGAAACCGATCCTTGTGTTTGGCAAGCTGCTAGCCATCCGTTGAATCGTAAATACCCCTGCCACCCTCATCAAAAGCGATGAATTTGGCCCAGAAACTACGTACCAAGTGTATGGAAGCCCATTTTCGTCAAAATACGGCGCCGTTAACCACGTCGAACGTGAATAAAGCTCTGGATTTCAGAACCCATACGTATCACAAACCGAAATCCAGTAATTATTGCACGTTGGCGTTGCGCACGTCATCACGCCGTCACGCCGATATGCATAGATTCTGAAATCCAGTACTTTGTGCAGGCAGCTGCGCTCGACTCCCAGATGCGCACGATGTCATCCTCTCGTGTGCGCTCAACTTCATGCTCCAGGTGCGCTCGACATCCAGCTACAATCGATGCCTTGCTCCAGATGTGCTCGACTCCGGCTTTTGATGGATTTCACCCCCGTGTTCCAAGATGATGAAATTGGCCAGCGCTTTAGAACAGCTTGGTGGATTCGGGATCTGAAAATGTGAGCATTTAGAGTTTGTCAAGTAGTGCTCGAGTTTATTTCTAATCCCTTCTAACCCGTTCTCTGCACAGTGGAAGTATAATATAAGCTTGTAATGTCGTCCAAAAGCACCAGTACTGTACACCGCGGCGCAAAACTTGGGTGGTAGCACGCGTTGCGGGCGTATATCCTGACTCTTGTATAGGGTAACGTATCCACTACTTAACTGAAGCTTTAGAAGGGGAAGAAGATTAATTGTAGGGGATCTCCGCCATCTAGCCGGTTCGCCCGGAGGCGGAGGGGAGGCGGGCACTGTCATACTCTAGTTAGAGTGAATACAGAATGATTAAAACAAACAAAAAACTGAAGCTTCTGGCACCATATAAATGATTCTAGATAGCCTAATTATCTTACACTATACTGGGGCACCAGTGAATTCAGAGTGTTCTTCAAGTTGTGATGACCAAAGGTCATCCTGCAAATTATGTTCGAAATATCAGGGTTATCCTAGATAAAAATGAGGCTGAAGAGTTATCCTGCAAAATACGTCTCCCCAGAGGGTTATCCTGAATAAAAACTGATTATACATCCACCCATGTCAACTCCATGAATATTCCTCTGATCAAGTCACCTACTGATGTCAAATGATCTACTCGATGAGCTCTAAATGCTCACGTTTTCAGATCCCAAATCCACCAAGCTGTTCTGAAGCGCTGGCCAATTTCGACATCTTAGAGCATAGGAGTGAAATCCATCAAAAGCTGGAGTCGAGCGCACCTAGAGCAGCTAGAGCATGGAGTTGAATGTGCTCGAGAGGATAGAGTCGAGTGCAGTAGCGAGCGCAAAGTACTGGATTTCAGTACGAGATGTGACCGGAGTACTGAAATTCAGAAATTTAATTCATATCGACGTGGTTGACGGTATCACGGCGCCGTGGCGCCGTGTTTTGACGAAAGACGGGGGCACCATACCACGTGTCAAGGTTCATACGTCACGAAGGCCGGTACGAAGATATTTTATCGCGGATATAGCCCACTCTTGGTCTTGTACAAACCTTAACGCTTTTTACAATACTGAATAGTCGTCAAAAAGGACCTTTTGGATAACGATCGACTTTAGCCGTTCATAACCACTCAAAGAGAATAGTTGTAGCTCTGCCAAACACCAGATTTCCTGGCCAAATAGTCGACCGTTTCCCAACGGCAATTTTGTTAGTACGAACGGAACGGCCATCGACTCCCAAACACTGCCTTACATGTATCGGTTCTAAATTCCGGACCCGGTGGCATTACCACCGAGTCGTGCTGAGCTTGGAGTGCTAGGACGACAACATGGGGTAGACTTCCAACTGGATGGACCTACCAAAGTTTGCCCGACAAGCGAGGAAGTTTATCCCCTCGCTCTGTGAAATTGACTGTCGTTAGTGTCATTACCATTCACTAAAAAATGAGTGATATCTTATGATCACGAACAAGATTCATATAGGAATTGCGAAGTCACTTTACGCATGATGGCTTATTTATATTTACACACTCTTGATGTCAAGACCATACAGAATATACCATCTTGAACCGGTTTCTAGGATTAAGCAAGGCTAAAACTACATTGCAGTCACTTCGAGCTTGATAAGTATATAGTATGTCACTGCTCTATTCCATGCTGTATCCAAAGCAATCTGGCAGATTACAAGGTAGGATCCCGTTGCTCAGGATCCCGTTGCTCGGACTCCCATATTGGCGGCGGCTTATGCAAGCTGTATACCTTCTTATACATCAAGTCTTTGAATTTGAATTTGTATATTCGTAGTGGCCTCTCCTCAAACAACTAATACAACGACGAAACCTTAATCACCCACCACATGATGCCAGCGCCGATGAGTTTCTGCATCTGACAGAAAAAATTCGGTAAAAACGATCCCCCCCACCTCAAACGAACTGTTTCCCCATCAATTCCTACTACCATGCAAGTATCAACCAGCTCACCGCGCCTGCGGAAAAAGTTGAAATCAACCACCTCCTACAGCCCGACAACTTGCAATCAAGAAACCGCAATTTAGTAAGATAACAAACCAGTATACGTAAAGATCCGCATATCTGTCTTTCATCATACCTACATGTGTGCCGTGAGTCCATCTGATTCATTCTCAATAGTGGGGTTTTAAAACCACCATATGAACAACCACTCATTGAGAAGCCATTCAAACCCTGCCAACATTAGCGCGATGGCCGGACATCCCATGTGGTAGCCTTACCTTTAATATTGATTCCCTTCACCGCTTTGTCCGGAAGCTCGGACCTACGTTCATCCGTTCGCTGGCAGGCAAACAACAAGCTTAAGTTGCGTTGTGCATATGCATGTATAGATAGCCCTACATTACGTGGGATTTTCCAGATTGGATTTTTGTTTGAGAGCCTCTAATTGCGAAGTCCCTATTAGTGGTGGGTAAACTATAGACCCCCACATAGATTTTTGCCACAATCATGAGTTGTGCAAGCGAGCTCGAGAAGTAGGATGAAATCGAGATCTTGCCCTAGACACGGTTTATATGCGGATAGATGAATCTCAGTTGCCGCTATCAAGGGTATCTTATTGGTAGAGGATACTGTTGAAGCTTCAGGAAAAGAAAATTCTGGTCAGTTAGAGTTCATGCAAGGGTAAGTACAGCTTCAATCTCGCTCGATAGCTACTTCATCCGTGCCTGGCCATTGTCCCGCCGCGTCCGCCAGTTTCTCGATTCGATCCAAGTTTTCGAACCTGGATGCGCATGCTGCACTCTAGCTCTACACATTATGTTATCATACGCGCACACCAGTCCGCAGACGTACAGCTGGATACATCAGCATTGATACGATATCATGTATCATGTCAATGTATCAGCCACAAATCTCCCCGCAAATATTCTCCGACATGGCTATCTCGCCCCACATTCCCTACGAGCGGGGTACCGAGAGGCGGGGGTGTGCATGTGTTTGTACCACCGTTTGTTGGATCTTAAAATAGCAATAGAACCCTGCGTGTAAAAAACCACGAGTTTATGAAAGGCGTGATCTTGACCCCCCACACGGCGCCCTGGATGGCCAGATGGTTGATGGATTGCAGGTTCATGGACAAGCACTCATTTCGATTGCAAACGGAAGGCTTGTTTTCTCGATGCATTGAATGATGATGCCCAATATGCAGGGTCATTTTCCTCCTGCCGTGGCGGGATGTGTACGCGTATTGTGTGTCTTTGATCGGGGTGCAGTCCGTAGATCAAATCCCCAATTACAATTGCCGTCCGCACCAAATTCACGGCCATAACCTCTATCAAAACTCTACTTTCTACAAAACCCTTGCTGCTGATCAATACAGTCTAATCGCGTTCCCAAAATTCCCACCACGAATGAATGATAACTCACGAAGTCACGTGAAAAGGCAGTTTTATTTGACTAACAGGAACTCCCAATAGGCAATAGATAGTCAAGTTCTACGTTTTGCTAATCCGGTAGAAGCATTTATCTTCTATATATTGGAACCCTCCACCGCGGGTAGCACCTAAGATCCAAAAGCACCCAAGATCCGTCTCTACCGTAGATACATACCTTCCTAGACGTCGTGAGATCTCAGCGAATGTGTGGCAATGCTTAGATCTCACCCTAGCGATACCCCTACTTGGGAAATGGAAGCAAAAAACCGAATACCCTTTAATCCCTGTTCCTCGCGAAGAGTTTGTGCGGATTGGGACACTCAGTAGAAAGTAGATAAATCCTCACCGCTACTCATATCCATGCATCTGGGATGGAAGGGAGGCTGGCCGGCCAAAAAAGTCAATATCGATATCTGGAAACGTTTTCCCCGGAATATCTGAACGCCGCCGCCGCCGGCTGAAAAAAATGACCAACAGGACCCGCGTTTTTCTGTGTCCATCCATATCGGGGGCGACAAGGCTTCAATGAGAGGAATCGATGGGATTATTTATGTATGTTTGGGGAGGGAGGTGTGTGTTGTTGCAGTACGCAATCGAATTCGCAAATCAAAATGCTTCGATTCGCGCGCGTGGTTGTATTGGTGTGTGGGGTAGCAACCCAAAAATTCCTACCAGCAACCCCCAACTTTCCCCGACAAACTCGGACGGTTCCGACAAAGGCCCAGAGATATGATGATAAAGCGTGTTCCACTTTTCTCCCTCTTCTTTGAGACATATCGAGCTCGGCTAGGTGGGAGCGTTTCATCGCGACAATTTGACAGAATGGATATCGATAGATATTTCGCCCCAGGGCGAAAGGCGGGTTCCATCGCTGCCTTCTTAAAGAATTCTTTCGTGCACATCCGTAGCGTCCGTAGTGTCCCTTCTCGCCGGAAGTTTCGGCATGCAAATTATGAGGTTCCTTCGTCGCGAAACCCCCCACTATGGAGCTCATCAAACTTATTGCTGGTGAAATGGTGGTGGACTGAATCGACCAGGGAGATAACGATAAGACGTTCCGCGATGGTGCAGCATGCGTTTCCGTGCATCTTTCCGCCAATTGGTGGGCCACGAAAGCCGCCACCAGAACTTCAGACAGAAAAAACAAGACGTGACGAAGTTAGAGAACTATCAGAATTGATTGGAATCCAAGAGAGCGAACAGCGGAACTGGCACCAACAACCCCCCAGTCTGTCTGTCTGTCTGTGAACGATGGATGGAAACTGTGCGTGGGGTGGATGGCTCAGTTAACAAAGGCCCAGCCTGCTCTTGTGTCGTGCTGATGCTCTTAGGATTGCTGCTGCTGTTGCTGCCACTGCCACTGTTGTGTTGTTGTCATCGTCTCCCATATATCTGTTGCGATCGGTCGCTGTTGCAGTTCAAGAGATTGACTATCATTCGATTCGAAGGGCAACCGTCGTTGTCGTCGTGACTTTGGGGGATTGTGAGCGACAGCCCCTCATCTCTCCCGCCGGGACAATTATAATAGGGTCATCACCTAGAAGTTAGCAGCCGGCACCATCTCTCGTCTCCCGCCTTTCGCGAAACGAAAAACATTCCGTGGCGCATATTTCCTACGTTTATACTAATTCTATCGGCATACAAGATAGATAAAACATACGTACGTACGCAACCCAGCAAAGCAAGCCAACCATCGAGACGGCCGAGGTTGCATCTCGTTTTTGTACCGGTTTCTTCGCAGAAATCCACACACGCGACATACAATCCCCGTCTTCTTCCACCCCATCCAAATTAACTCCCGCGCATCTCTCTTCCTCCTCTTGCTCTCTCTTCGCCGACGATACCATTCCCCTGATCGAGCCCCCCCCCCCCCCCATCTCGGCGATTACCTCCCTGCTTAAGTATCTGCTGCTCATTGTCGCGCCCTGCGTTTTCTTGCCCAACAAGTCATATCCCTCATCCAGCTCCCAGCCGAAGCAGCAAGCTCTGGTCGCCGACTACCAACTCCGCAGAACGCCGACAACCACCACGCCTCCTCCACATAACTACATACCCGTACCGTTACCACCACAACCACCAAGGCCGTGACAGTCGCACGTCCAATAATCAATTTACATATTGATTGGATCGTACTCCTAAGGTGTACGATCATCTCCGGCTGCTGTCAGGTCTCCTGGCCCGTCAAATCGTGGGGTTGTATTTCGAGCGGATAGGTCCGTATTTCCCGAACACTGCAATCATGTCTCACGATGTCATTGCTCTTTGTTTTGGGGTATGCTGACACTTTGCTCCGCGGGCATTTAGCCAGCCAATTATTTGCACTACTACATAGAAACTAGGTACTTGCCTGCCTCATTCATTGTCTTGTTCGTCCGTCGTTTCGTTGTCGATATTGCATTATTATTTTTGGGAGAGAAGCGCGAGTGTGTGGCTTTTTAAAAGGTAATAAGTTTTTTTGGAGACAAAAAAAAACAACACAAAGAAAGCAGGAGGTTAAAGAGTATCAACGAAAGGAGAGAAGATAGCGCATATAGTCGCGAAATATCCAGCGAAAAAAATTACGCGGGTCGTCCAGAGTTATTTTTGTACTCTCATTCTCTCTCTCTCTTTACTCACGATCTGCGCATGCATTTCGCGCTTCATTCGGCTCTTTACCCTACCTTTCCGCTTTCTTATACTACTACTACTACTATCAGCGCCTTCAATTGCACGCCTTCGCCCTGACCCGCTTTTCAAGGGTGGTGGTTGGCGGTGGTGGTGGTGTGTCCTGATTTTTATCTCGTAATAATAGTTGACAGCCGGATCGTGCAGAAATACCAAGCAAGCAAGCAATCCAATACTTTGACGGCGCTGAGGCTTGCTTGTCCCAGTCAGCCAGCCCTGTCACCGAAGTGAGGCACGTGTGAAATTGGAGGAGAGAGAGACGTTTGCTTGTTTGGCTGGAGCGGGATTTTGTAGGTGCTCTACTAAGCTCCCAGTACCTAGGCCTTTGGATCTCATCTAAGAAAGGAAGGAAGGAAGGAAGGAAAAGCCTCGTTTCCTCCAATTGAGGCGGCGGAAAAACCAGACGGGCAGCCATCTCGCAGCCATCAATCATCATCGACATCAATACCGATTCCCGACAACGTGGTAAGAAGCGGACGTGGGTGTGGGTGTGGGTTGCTTTTGTTTACCTGTATCGCGGAGCCGGCCTACAGATTTCTACATACTTTTTATTCCTAGGTATTACCACATATCTCTGCGACAGCCCTAAGAAGTTCGACAATAATAGTTTTGGGAACAGTTCCGTGGACATCTCTTCCGGAAGCGCATAAGCGTACCTGCATAATCCACGATTTCGTTGGGAGGGGGGGAACCTAACCGTCCACCTTTCTTGTCAAGCTTGCTTAATTGATCATCATTTGTTCGCACTTGCAACACACCTCATTAATCATGTCATACGCCCCCGCATCTGGAAGTTCCGGCACGTATTCAATATACAACCAGCAGCAGCAGTCTGGATTGTCTGGTTATTCGTCTTCGTCCGACCTCGAGGGACCAAATAGCAACAACCCCCGAAGCATCGTTGACTATTCAGACCACGAAGGGTATTCCTCGGCCGCCAGTAGTTCTTTCGACTTTGCCGGCAACGGCACCTTTCGCCAACAACGGATGGGAACCACCCCACCATACGCCCAACGATCGCGATATGGTACTGCATCACAGTCACCGCCAGCACAGCCGCAGCTCTACACTGGCGTGAACATCCCGTCGACCATACAGACGCAGCAGCAACAGCAGCAAGGCAATCTTGGTGGCCATAGATCTGGAAACTCGGTGTCACCTGTCAACCAGACGACGCCAGTAGGAAGTGTGGTAGGAGGAACCGGTGTTGCTGCAACGTCTGCAGCGAATCAGGGGGGACAGCAGCAGCAATATCAACGGATCGCGCGATTCGTCGGACCACCGCCGGTAGCACTCGCCTGCACGGAATGTCGATCCCGTCATCTCAAGTGTGATGCCGGAACACCGCAATGCAGTCGATGCGTCGTCGACAAAAGGGAGTGTAATTATGTCAAATCTCGCCGGGGATGGAAGGGGACACGGCGGAAGAAGGTTCAGCAGCAGCAAAATGCGGCGGGAGAAAACAGCGCAAACCATGATCTGCCCTTACAGTCGGGCACCGATACTGAGAATCCTGATGGGGGCTATTCTAGCGGTAAGCAAATCGATTCTCGTATATTATCTTTTTATTGGTTTTTTGCCGTTTGGGGAAGGGGAAATGATATTGATATCAACGAGGCTCCGGGTGGGGAAGTTTCGTTTTTACATACATTATTGTGGGAAAACCCCGCACCTTTATTTCATCCTTTCGTCTGGAGTTTTGTTTCTGTGGCAAAAACCTTCTTTGTTCTTTTGTTTTGCTATGGCGCTCGGCCACAATGCATCTCCGCGGGATTGAGCTTCGGCGACTTCAAATGCGGCAACCGCAGCCACAGCCGCGGAGTTGGCCCGAGCTTCCTTGCATTGTCACGTGGAATTTTCATGTGTTCACTAGCCATCTTTTCCGCTGTTTGCATCAGACTGCATTTCCTCAAGTCATACATATCGTCAAAATGGTGAATTGCGAAATGTACACGCATATGACGGCGTACACCCGCGTATATAATGGATTTCCCACGTTTCTTTTTCTGGCCCTCTACTTGTTTTGCTTTGCTTTTTTGGTCTCCTCCCCGACCTCTTCGGAGTCGACACCATCACCGTCACCGCCTTTCTTGGCGCCCGCTCTCAGCCCGCCTCTCTTCTCACCGTTCAAAATGCTCTTGCAAATGACCTGGACATTCAACAATACTGACCGGTGGTAGCTCCCCGCCATTAGGACCCTCAGCAGCAGCAGCTCTACCCGGTTCCAAAAAACTCGTCACATCTACCCGACCAGGAGTCCTACCAACGGGCAGCACCTTCAGCCCTATCACGGGCCCACAAACAAGCCCGCTAACCACCTTCAGTCCTATCACGGGCACACAAACAAGCCCGCTAACCACTCTCCGCACCCACAACAAAAACAGCACATCCTTCCCCTCACAACAAGAACCTCCCAACGACCCTCCCGCAACCGCAAACTTAATTCAACTCTACTACATCTACTTCCACGCCAGCCACCCATTCTGTCTCCCCGCCGCCCACTTGATCAAAACATCCGCACAGCACCTAACCGTGCTCCTCCCCGTAATGCGATACATCGCCAGCTTCTTCGCAAAACTCGCGCCCACATCCGCATTCTGTCGAGAAGCCGAACTCGCCCTCTTTGGCTCCACGAATCCGCCCGCAAAAGACCCGTTCACTGTGCAAGCGCTGCTGCTGTTTGCAATTGGACTTCACAGCGAGGGGGAGCAGGCACGTAGCGCCCAGGTGAAGGATTTTGCTGCGGAATTGGCGCTGGAGCTGGGGATGAACCAGAAGGAGTTTTCGGAGGGGGTTGGGGGCCAGGAGAGAGTGGGAGGGTGCTTGAGGAGTCGTGGAGAAGGACTTGGTGGGAATTGTATTTTGTGGATGGACTTATGGCGGGGGTGCATCAGCGGGATAATTTCAAGCTGTGGAGCGTGGAGTGTACTGTCCCCCTCCCCTGCGAGGAGCTGGATTATGCGGGTGGCCGGATCCCAGAGCCTCACTCGCTACAGGAGTTTGATGATCGGTATTTTGCGGCGGAGACAACGGTGTTTAGCAGTTTTGCGTATCGTGTTGAGGCGGTGCGGATTCTAGGGCAAGTATTGAGTGTGAGCATGATGGGGAGTCCAGATGAAACGAGGGCAGATGCTGCTGACGCGAGTTTGGCGAATTGGGGTTTGCATTTACCGGAGGTGAAGAAGGAACTGGTGAAAAGTCGTGAAAGAAGGGTAGATGAAATGTTGTTCCAGGCACACATGGTCATCAACGCGTACTTCTCCTCCTCTCCCATTCCCCCGCATAGCTAACACCCCACCACAGTGCAATAATGTATCTCAATCGCCCCAAATCCCATCTCGCCATCCCCCTAATCTCCGACGAAACCTCAGTAACCCCACCCACATCCTGGAACAACCCTACAAAACCAATGGCACTACACACCGCACGAACCATCGCCGCCGCCAACACCATCAGCAAACTCGTCACGCTCCCCACCCCGCTGATAAAACACACGCCATTCCTTACCTGCATCATCACTCTCGCATGTGTGGTCCACCTCTCCGCATGCTCATGGCTGCTCTCGGGAGATGAGGGTTTCCTCGCAAAAGAGCGGATACGCCTCGGCGTTGGCGCCCTCCGGAGTCTAGGGAATATTTGGGGCGTTGCGGGGGAGGTGTTGATGCAGGTTAAGAATGTAGCTCGAGACGTGTTTAGACTTGAAGGGGAGGGAGGGGGGGCAGGTATAGTAAGTGAGGAAGAGGTGTTAAGGTTTATTGAGGAGGAGGAGGCAGGGGAGTGGGGAGGAGTTGGAGAGGGGGATTGGGCACAGGGAGTTGCTTTCGAGTGGGATGGATTGTGATTATGGGTTTTTGGTGTTCTTTTGTTGTTTTTATTTCATTAGGTTTTGCGGAGTTTGGATGGTGTTTCCAAAAAATGTGATGTAGGGGAAAAGCATTGACATCATGACGACAGATCAGAATAAGTTGTATATATAACTATAACCCCTGTAGCTGCCGCGCGCACGTACGCACGAATCCTTTTTTTTTCTTAGGATGAGGATGGAGAAGTGTACGATGGAGATAGTCTTTAATTCCTATTTTCGAAAATCAAAAAGGGGTTTTGGGGGGAGTGTCAATATCAGGATTACTTACACAACTCCACGTATACATGGGCCGCAGTAGATCTAGAACTGTAACAAAGGGTGATAATATGATTCAGCTTGACTGAGGGCTAGTGGACGCGACTGGGTGGGTGGGAGCCGACGAGAACGACCGAGAGAAAGCCTAAGACCTGACGGGCGGTCAGTAGAGGCGAGGAGAGAAAAGGCCGGGGCCGACCAAGGGATAGCGAAGGCGATGGCGGCCAGTGGAGGCGAGGAGAGAAAGGCCGGGGCCGACCAAGGGATAGCGGAGGCGAGGGCGGCCAACCTTGAGTTTGAGTTAAAAGTTCGAGTTGGAGTTCGAGCCAGAGCCTGGGCCAGAACCCGAGTGTGAGCCAGGGCTAGGGAGGGAGCCCGCACCCGAGCAGAGGAAGTCTGGAGCGAAGGAAAGGAGTATACAGGGAGGGAGCGGAGCGGCGGTGGGCAGGCAAGCAGCGACTTCAGCATCAACCCACCCGCCCGCACCACTGTTTAGTTCTATTGGTCCCGACTCTACACCCAGCGAAAGGCTTTCGGCCCGGAACGGGAGAGTCCACTCTCCCGAAGCGGCAACCTCGCTGACATTTCGTTTTCTGCGTCGTTTTTTAAGTTTGCCTTGTTTTTGCCGCGTTGCTTTTAGTTCGAAGATTTTGCAAATGATTCTGTACGTATAGAACAACACTCGGAGGGAAGAGCGCCCACTAGCCCTATACTGTGTACGTCTCACCTACTCTAACCTTGCTTCAGAAACCCACCGCAGTTAATTCAAAATACATGGGAATCGGCGAGTGTGTGCTTGGCATTATGGGTCCTCGTGGCTACTTTTAGGTCTGAGCTTATGTACGCTTACTCATAAAAGATCACTTTGTTCAAATATTGATGCTAGAGAAGCTTAATTGTATATTATCTAAGAGGGCCATAAGGCCATATATATATGAGAGTACAAGTACGGCTGAATGCCATCAGCCAGTATCAGAGTCGACAGTCATCTCCGGACATACGAGACATCACCATCTCCGCTCCGTCTCCGTCTCCGTCTCCGCTCCGTCATCTCCGGCCATACAAGACACCGTCTCCGGCCATACGAGGCTCATCTCCGGCTGAGACCTGTATATGCAATACACTTATATATATATTTGCGAGTGACACAATATGATCATTAGTATACTGGGGTAGCTCAATAGCTTGTCTCCACCCAGAGGTATGCACTCAATCAGACCAAATTATCAGAATCCCAAGCCGCTACAGTACTTGTTGGTGGCAGCTACGATGACGGCTGGGACTGTCTAATACCTGAAACCAACGTACCACAGCGTTAAAACCGGTAGTTTGTATACACACCTTCCATCCACGCTCCGAAGCTAACCGGACCCCGGATGCACTTCTTAGCTTATAGTAAGGTTCACAAGGTATTCCTATTGCAACTATCAGAGCGGGGTTTATTTGTAATCAGCTGTTAGGGAGTATGTTAGACTCTGCTCCATTACTAAGTAGTGCGGAGGTAGGACCTGCTTCCGGGCGGTGACCAGGCTGTTCAGCGAGCTCCCGATATATAAGGCCTAATTCTAGTGATGCTGTAGCTTATAAATTGCTTGAGATATATAATGATCCCGTGAGAATCTAGAATGTTACCCCACTCGTTCTTGTTGGTCTGGGGTACATATGCACATGCATCCATTTAGAATCTCATGGTAGGGATAAATAAAGTACCGAACCATGTGAATGAGTACCTGTGATTCCACAGTGCGATGACGTATAACATCCATATAGGACAAGCTTTCGATTGGTGCTTATTCCCTACCGCCAGCACAGGGGACAGATTGAGAGTAAAGAGTAAGTACTTCAGATTTTGAGCCTTGGTGTTTACAGTACCTGGTGTCTATAGTACCATGCAAAGCTGGGTGCCCGTTCTTGTTATTGGAAGATTCGAGTCCTGATCGATGTCATGCAGAACAATATTCGTCTGAAAGACTGGGGGCGCTCCGTTTTCTGCACGTTAACCGGGAATTATCAAAAAACGCTTCACACGTACGCGTGTACACTATGGGGCACATAAAACGCGGGGAACTCAACCAGAAACATGCCCCTGGGTCTGCAGCTGGTCATTAAATAATCTCTCAAATGCCAGATTTGGGATGTCTCAAGTGTCTTTCTCGCGTAATCAGTATATACCGGTACCACCCATGTTAGCTGGATACCTACGAGGGGAAGACCCCCGGCCTGGGTCCCATCTCGTCGATCTCTGGGGAGATACGTTTCCCCGCTTCCGCTGTCATTCGAAGAAGCAAAAATACCGCGAAGTTGGCAGCTTCAGCTTCCTGACCAGTGTTATTTTGTTCGTATACCTGCAGTAGTTTGGCGTTATCGAGTGCTGTTTGAATATGTCAAATGAGGGCCTGGACAACAAGCGGGGGGTGGGACAAGAATATTTGTTGCCGTACTGGAGTTGATATTTGGACGGGTACTGCGTGTGGCCACCGGGAACTCTTCTACGTCTGGTCACGACTTGATCAAGACCAACCTCGCCCAAACTCTTCTGAGAAGAAAGGGTGCTGTTTCAACTGATTACCATTGACGGGAGTCTAGCAGGTTCTTAACACAAATGGTTCGCTTCTTTAAATTTCATCACTCCTCACTCGATTGCATTGAGACTGTACTCGTACTTGTGACTGCTCCCGCACGTGGTGTAGATAGTTTCGATATTGTCTGTCTCTTATCATCATTAGTACACTATAATATACAAGCACAGTTTACCATAAAGTACATAACAGTAACTTTCCATCAACTTGAGCTCGACTTCGTTCCAGGGTGAAGAAAGAATTGTAATAGTGTTATGGACTGTAGTGTTTTGTCATCCGTGCATCCTACTAACGCGGTGAAATATATGCATAATATAAACAAGCTTTTGTTCAGCTGGTCAGGGACATGCTTCATCACCATACATGTATGGTTGGGGACTCCTTCGATCTGGGCCCTAAAAATTACCCTTTATGATAATTATTTGACGAATTATTATTTATTTTAGCTTCCTAAATTCGGCATGTGAGGCTTAATTGTTACCTAATATGGTAATTTCACTAAGGTCACTTGGTTTTGCATGCATCATGACCCCTGCACCCCTGCTTGGGAGCATGTTTTGTGATGTTTGCCCAGGGGCTCCCATACAAAATGGGAAAAACCCAACTTTTTGAAATTCCTTTCCTCCACAACCACAACCAGGAAAATTAATTGGGCTCTGTCAGGTTATAGAGAGTACTCAAAAGAAGCACGTAACAGAGAGTTTTTTCGTTTGGACCTTTTTGGTGGAGTAAAGGCATTGGGGCTTAAAATACACTAGGTTAAGGTGTCCCTAACCATACATCCAATTGAGCAGAAAAACGGAGTAGAGTACAGAGTTGTACCAAATGGTGACTGGATGGTGTACGTAAGTACTTAGTGTGGATTCCGAACTTTCTGACGAGTGATATAGTAGCTGTCAGGATCCTTATCGATCTGATCGAACACCACCGATCCAATAGAAGAACTCATAGAACACTCGGCACTTTGGGCATTGTTTGATTAGTTCTGACTGAATTAATCTACGACTCAGCAGTAGCAGTACCCTAGACATGATTTTCGTTCTGGGCCAATCATATCAGCTTTATCCACCAAATTTTGTACCGAGGGTACTTGGCTGCAGTCAGAACCCGATTTCCGAGATACAACCAGTTATTCGGGCATGGCTTGCTGGATAGCGCGACAGCCGCAGCTGTACTCCGCACCTAGGTATTCTATCTACTGGTTCTCTTAACTGTTTCTTTAGAGTTCATTTCTTGAAACATAAGTGATATCATCCTTCTTGCGTTTCCACCGTATTCGATTTCATTATTGCTTTTGATAAACGAGCTTCCCTGTTCTTTTGAGCTCACTACCTGCCTTACGAACCCCCGGAACACCACCCAAGAGTTATACAAATCCCGACCCGCCTCGGGAATTTTGTGGAAACAACCTCGTGTCATGATAGATATTTCCAACCGTTCATTATGACATGTCTCACCTCACATGATATTCATTCCTGCCCAGCGTTCGGACCGCTTTTGTTTGCTCAGCTCACTCCGTGTAACCCGAGCGTTTTGCTTCTTTCTAGGCCTTCTTCTCGAGGGCTGAACATATAGTCAACTCTCTACACACCTTCTATATAGCAGCCTGTTATTTCCTTTGGCCAACCCTCCACATCCTCACCTCATCACCATGCCACCCCAGCGCCACCCCCCTTCCACTCCCTCCACACCCAAGAAGCCTCGCGGACCAAAAGCAACTGCAGGTCCATAGACTGCAGTCGAAGACCCCACAATTCTTCGCATGCGTAATAGCCAGCCTCCGAGCCCTGGCGCGAGGTCACAGCGGTCATAAACCTCCTCCCGGAGGGAGGAAGAACACAAAACGCCATCGGAAAGCGGTACTAGCAGGTTTTTCAGTATGATGGCCAGTGCGGGGGGGCCGCTTAGTGAGAAGGAGAAGGCGTTGCTACGGAGGGCGGTCGAGGACTTGGATAGCGGGGCAGATCGGTGGTGGTTTGTTGCGGCCAGATTTTCAGAGCTTAGGAAAGGTGATGCGGATACAAGAGAGATGGGGAAGGTGGGCGTGGAGAGGTGGTGGGGGGTTATCAAGAGTGAGGGTGAGGGAGGGAATGCTGGGGAGAGAACTCCGAGAAAGGTAGGCAAGGAAAGAAAGCAGGAGGAGGGAGAAGCGGTGAAGGAAGAGTATAGTGAATAGGCACACAATATGCTGTGAGATATTGTTCTCAAACTTAGCAGAATCTCAAGTTACTAGTTGATATACTTCTTTTGTTCTCATTCATACATCGGTTCTGACTGCATTGCCTTAAATTTGGATATAATCTTAAGCAAACACTTTGGGTTATGTTCCCGTCATCCGCTGAGCTGGTGCTACAGAAATCTATACTTTACTTTCAGCCTTGGTAGTACGCTGTAGCGGTAGGGCAGGGCTGGCAACACAACACTCTCCGTGATACTAAGATTTCAATAACTAATCCATAATCTTACCTTTTGACATTCCTTAGAATCGAACTTGCGGGTCGACCGCCTACCACGAGAATTTTCTCTCCCAGATTTAGCATCAAATAGAAAAATACAGTCCAAACTCAGCTCGGTAGCAGGGAAATCTACTTCCCTCGTTAAGTGGTCTAACCGTCAGCTTGTGTTACCATGCTGCCTAGTGCTACCAGATTTCAATATTGTCAGCCAGTTCCTTCTGTGCCTCCAGGGGTACTCGTAAGATGAAGCACAGTGTATAAGACCCTAGTTATTTTCCCACGCGTCCCCTCCTTCAGTCTCCATCACCCACAAACATCAAGACTAAACTCTTCACGATGCCCCCCAAAAAGCGCCCCGCCTCTCCCTCCGCCTCCGCTTCTAAAAAGCGCCGTCTCCAGCCCACGGCATGGTCATCTGCCGAAGATTCCCTGATCGTCCAACTCCGCAATACCAAACCGCCGAAAACCTGGGCCGAGATCACCGCGGCCGTCAACGCCCTCCCCGCACCGGCACCCAGAAACCGTAATACCCCTGCGGTACGCATGCACTACACACGCCAGTTGCAAAGCGAAGGGGCTCTCAACTTTAGCGAGCCGTTGACGGAGCATGAGAAGTCATTGCTGAAGAAGGCTGTACTGGATGTGGATAGTATGAGCGACAAATGGTGGTTTGTTGCGGCGCGGTACACAGAGTTACGGAAAGCGAAGGGAGAGGCGAGGGAGATGGGGAAAGTAGGCGTGAGGAAGTGGTGGGAGGTTGTGAAGGATGATGAGAATCAGCAGGGTAAAGAGAAGGGGAAAGGGAAGAATGCGCCGGAGGAGGATGAGGAAGATGAGGAGGAAAAGGAGGAAAAGGAGGAAAAGGAGGAAGATGAAGAGGAGGAAAAGGAGGAAGATGAGGAAGATGAGGAGGAAAAGGAGGAAGTCGCAGCAGCCAGAGCGTCATGAGCTCAAGACTAAGAAGGAGTTTGGAGGGATAATTCTGTTGTGGGCATGGAGTTTGGTGCGCGATTCCACTTAGTTATTGGTGCGTATTTATTAGAGGCGTTTGGATGATTTGCAATATTATTACAGTCTACACATGTTAGAATGTAACTTGCTGCGTGTTTAGCCACTGCATGGAGCTAGATATACTCACCGATTTCGTGACTGGCCTACTAATCTTGTGCTCTCGTTGGTCAGGTTTTTACTTCACCCGCAAGCACACTCGGTAGACCCCCAAGCTAAAACCAACGTCATCTCGTAGACAACTTTGCATCACCGTTCTGAAACTTAGTCACGAATCAATCAATCATGAACCATCACTCATCTCCAAACATCTAGAGCTGACATATATGTAATGCATTTTCAACACCAAAATTTTGCAATTTGGGACTCGGAGTTCCGTTTAGTTATATCATCAGAGCCTTGGACAGCCGAGTTCAAAGTTGTACTTCACAGCCAACTGGGTCAATCGGCTGCGAACTCACCCACCCACATCTCGCCCTGCGCTTCCTTCCCAGCTTCCTCACCGCCATCCCTTTCCCAGGAGCGATAACGCGTTACTACACCGGCGAACGCTATATATAGCTATACTGATAGCGCGACCAATGGATGGCCCCGCACATGCATCTTTGCCGCCTGACCTTAACGGACGGCCCGGACCTTCCATCAATTCAACTGCTGCGTTTAGCTGTATTTCTCGCTTAGGCTTGAGATGTCCATGGGACAGCCCATGAGCACAACATGCTTATACCTTGCAGTGTTGATATTTGTTGAATACGGTGCCTTACCAATTTAATGGTTCCACCTCACCCCAGAGTGAAGGCATATCATTACTGGTGGTCGTCTATCGGCCGTGATTAGAATTTGAGGGCCACCAACCTCATTACATGAAAGTTAGAGACAGCATGATTTTGATATCACTCGGTTGCTCTAACCAGCATAGTGTCCTATTAGTGTACACCACCATATCAACACTGCAGGGGATAGACGGCACAGCATTTGAGCTCGATACTGACCACCTCCTAGATCTCATGTACCTGCAGGAATACGTCTTCTCGTCCCGTATGGTCATGACGTCTGGGCCTGTTTGCAATCACTCTTCGGCTTCGGCTGGGTGACTGAACCGAAGCTGACCCGGATTACTGGGGCTGGTCGGGTGGAATTAGTAACTCTGGGAGCTCAACAATGCATCCCCCTTCAATTATCCTAGCATACTTACTATTCTGGCAAACGATCAATAATGAGGATCGCTAATGTATATAGCACTACAGATTTCGAGCCTGCGAGTTTAGTGTTTACAACACAGGAAGTTTCGAACCCCCATCCAGCGGTGACAGCACAGGCTGGTGTTTGTAACACCAATTATGCTAAGTACTTTGTTGTGTATAGATCGAGTTCAGCCATATTGTAGCAAGTGCGAAGTTCGGATGTAGTGTGTCACAGAGGGCTGAATGGTAGGAATAAATAGCGTTTTTGTCACGTCACAATGAGGCTGTATGAGTGTATAATTCTTCTCGTTGTACCACCAGGAAGATGGCATACAATTCCCAACTGTCTGGTGGTTAGAAGACACCATGATAAGAAACACCCCAAATTTCGAATTCTCAAGAGTTAAAAAAAGGTGTCACATCAACCCCGTCAGTAAAAAAAACGTCACATTCCAAAGCCCGTCTGAAGCTTCGCGTTCGCTACAGTAGTCAAGGAAAGCCCATAGAAATAAGAAATTGTGCCGGCGGAACCTCACCACGATTGAACGAGCAAAGAAATGCAAAAGAGTGCTCTCAGGTTTCAAGCCTATGAATAATCTTAGTGTTTACCGCACCGTAGGTTTTGAGCCTGTGATCTTCGTGATTATAGCACTGAGAGCTCACTGAAGGGTTCGAACCTGCAGTCAGGATTTATAGCACCCGGTGTTTCCGGTATTAGCGCTCAGTATTATGTGTTAATCCCACTGTGATCATGCCGGTCACATTTTCCGAGTCGGAGACAACCCATGCTCGCTGGGGTTAAGTGAATTATGGCCAAACAAAGAAATGCAAAAGAGGGTTCTCAGGCTTCGAGCCTGTGACCTTCGTGTTTACAGCCTTGTAGGTTTCAAGCCTGTGTTTATAGCACTGTGCACTACAGGTTTCGAACCTGTGACTGACGTCTATATCGCCTAGTGTTTTCAGCACTAGCCCAACAATACGCTCAGTTGTATATGGGTTTCTTCCGACTGTGATAACATAGAGCTAAATCACATCTGCGCAGAATCTAGAAAGCCCGCAATCGCTTGGGTTAGGTGAGTTATGGAAACGTAAATAAATGCAAAAGAATGCTCTCCTTAAGATCTTAGTGTTTACAGCACTGTAGGTTTTAAGCCCATGATCGTCGAATTCTTGTTTGTGGCACTAGTACTGATAGAAGATCACTGCGATTTTCGAACCGCGCCCGGCGTTTCAAATCCTGGCGTTTCCGGCACCAGCTAAGCAATGCGAGGCTGATAGACACCCAGATTGACTGTTTCAGCCCAATTTACTTCGAAAATATCGTTTCCATAAGAATTCTATTTCCCACTGGATAAAATCAAGTACATACAGTCGAATTTGAGATCGCTATAATCTCCTTTAAAATCCCACTACTTATGATAAGTTCAGATTTCTACATCATTCGCACTTGATCCAGCTTTCCGACTGTGTGCACGGTGAAGCTTCAGCGAGCTACCAAAAGATTTTACTTTCTTTGAGAGGGTCTTAGAGGGAAATTTAGGATATGAATAGCTGGAGAGCGAGGTGTGGTCTTATATCTGATATTGGGGCGGGGTGCATGGGCTGTGTATTATGGTTGATTTGTGAAAACAAATAATCATACGAACTTGACCCACAGCCCAAGTAGTGCGGACCAAGTGAGCTGTCCACAAACCCGCGGTATTGTGATATACCTCCAGAATTTCTTCATGTATCCTTCGCTGGTGATGTGATAGATCTAGAAGTACTTCAACAGTTCACATGCTATTGCTATGTGAGAGGCTAGTGGACTGAGCCGGCTCTCGCACGCGCTGATAGAGTAGTTCCTGATATACTCCGGAACACCCGGCTCGAGAGGTATTCGCATACGCTGATATACACTCCGGCAGTCCCAGACCGATACTTAATAAGTAGCTTGGCCATGCCTATAACCCCCCCCTCGCCATGATCGTTCTATGGATTTGCCCCATATCCATCGTACGTTCGATAGTGCTGCCATGATGTAGTGAAACACACCGTCTTCGAATTCTCCACAACAATAGACAATCGCTGGATCTCAGAGAGTTGGGCAAATGGTTTTTCAGAGACTCGCCCTCCGAAATAATCTATCGAATTATTAATATTGATGGCCCATCTACGGAGAACAACTTATGAACAATGGATTTTCTGAGCAAAATAATCACAACAATCAACTCAAGGCACCACGAGCACGAGCCCCTTGTCTTGTGGAGACCGACGACTAACACGAACAACGGTGCACGTGCCAGCTTCTAAGCAACCGTTTGCAAACCCGCGAATGGCAGTTCTACGCCTTTGGGAATGATATACAGTCAATTACTATTTTCAACCTTTATTTCTAACATTGCCAAGACAGTATTGGGTTCAGTGATGTGGTCCAGCGACAAGCAAACACTAACCCCAACCCCAACGGAATGTATATGAATGCTGCTTTGATATTCGAACATAGAGCAATAGATGAGCTTGTGACCAGGGTGCAACAAACCGGCCTGGCGACTATTGAGGAAACCATCTTTTGTATCCTTCCGCCTCTTCGGAAGTCTGGAAAGCTACCGGAAACTCCAATTCAGCGCCCTGCCGACTCCCACCCGAATTGGCGGAAGAAAGGACTGCCTACATTGAAGGTAGAGCTGTTTCGTGACTGGGTGTATTACCTTCTTACGTCTGCGATGTTTACCACCCATGGTGAGTGAGCGACAGCTCGGCCCACCAAAGACAGGTTGGAATTATGCTTGGTTTTATGAGCTAACTAGTTTCAGGAATTCAATTTCGACTTAGTAGCCCAGTTGCACCAAAACTTTACAACGCGGGTTATTGGCAAATTCCACTTATGATAGAAACTGAATTATTGTAAAGAGTGATATTGGCGGTTTCTATTTGTGCGAAGGCCTACGAGGGTTAGAACAGGAGGATTTCAATGATTGGCCCCGACTCTGTGGGACAGGTTTTATGAAATGATGTACACTTCTTTCTTACCCAGTTTCTGCATTGGGTTTTTTCTCTATCATAAGTTTCACAAGCTTTCCAACACAGTATATCTATTCAATTAATACAGAATGCGGCTTCATCGATTCGAATTAGCTACAAGTCATCTCCAAGGACCATCCCATATGCATCATTTATATCAGAAATTAGAATAAAACTATAACTCGTAGATTTCACTTCTTCCTAGTTGTACTCGAATTCTAGGCTCGATTCTACACTCCTAGGTTGCACGTACTCAGGATACGAGTAGCTAGCTAGCTACGAGTCGGAGACAAGAATTGGGCTTAGCTTATAGACTTGATTGTGAGATTTTAAATACCAACCTGGGAGAAACCCTATGGCTCGCTTGGCTACGTGTGATTCCGAAGGTAACAATACCTACTTAAGTACTTAGCTAGTAGTTAGGAGTAAAAGGCCCAAATCTATACCCCCCCATATCATATAACCCTAACCCATCCCCGACGTCGTCCAACGAAATGGCCTGGTCGTAGGTATACTAGGCTTCTAAAAAGTTCGAATGGCACCAGCCTCACATAGGGTATTCAAAATCGAGGAAGTTTTAGTGCGAGATATGAACGTGGTTAATCTCATCAAAACAGTTTCCATATCTTGCTCTAGCTCTGAAGTGGGGGTTTTGGCCTACTTTGAATTCCGGAAGATTGAACATGTTTCCCAGCCCCCGAGATCAGGAATCCTTATACTCTCGATAATATCGTTTTCAATACGCGAGCATTGTGCGGGGGAACAACTGGTACGGTACGGTACTTACAGTCCTGTTATCACGGTAAACTTGAGGGCCTCATAGATTGTAGATACCGACCCGCCAACTTCCGAAGAATCAGCCCTAGTTTAGATCCACCGCTTCTGATTCGTCAAGCTTCGGAACCCAGGCGCTTCCACCTCGCTGACTGACATTAATATTGATAGTCTTTTCCGGATGGCGGATACTGGGTGGTTAAACAATTCTAGTGGCTTGAGGCATACCATCAAGTACATACAAAACTTCATATTTCGTCGTCCACCTACTCTCCTCCTAAGTCGTCTTCGTCAATATTATCATACCAGACTTTGTTCCAAAATCCTACCATTTCAGCTTGGTATGCGTAATTTCTCATAAACCCCTGGAAGCCTCATCTGTCTGTACAGGATCTTTTCCATAACAATGAGTTAATTAGCACGTTTTTGCCAATTACCGCCTCAAACTCGGATGCAATGTAATGGATTGGATGTTCGGAGAAGAGTCCGATTTCCGCCTATTTGGCCACTCGGGGAGCCGCACCTTATTTCCACCGGACAAGAAGCAAGCTTTTCTTCCATCGACAGGCTTATCTTGTCTTTCCAGCCGCTATAGCCCACTGATTCGAGTCATCGCAGGGATAGGAAATCAGCCTTG
The DNA here is from genome assembly GCA_015178995.1 of Trichophaea hybrida. Classification (NCBI taxonomy): domain Eukaryota; kingdom Fungi; phylum Ascomycota; class Pezizomycetes; order Pezizales; family Pyronemataceae; genus Trichophaea; species Trichophaea hybrida. The sequence continues at coordinate 47,007 of WHVE01000097.1, forward strand.
CAGACGGGCGTTACCCCGCTTAGTGCTGGGTTTGTGTGGGTATACCTACCTACAAAAAAACTCGCATAATCCTGGTTTTTGTGTGAGCCTACCCGGAGTGTCCGCAAATACCCCACACAGTGTCGGGTGAGACATGTGGGGGAGTAGTGCAGTTAGCGGTGAAGTTTGTAACGTTTGATGTGCGTTAGCACCAAAAAGATACATTTCACATTACCCCAGATATGAAGTTGGACGGGCCGAGGGGGTATATGGGAGTAGAGGTGCTGGTAGTTTTTTTCGGGATCGGTCCGTAAAAACTACCGAAACTCAAACTCTCCGTGGATATAATTCCCAACTTAAGAGTCGGAGCTTCGTATGGATATATCGTGGTGCATATGCGGGAGGCATGCCCAGGCCGCATATGCATACGCCAAATTGTCAAAACGTCTGATGAACCTCAGCTGTAGCAAGCAAATAAAAAAACTGTCCGAGCGCAGGTGTGGCCGGCTTGGCACTCGGTACACTAAAATTCGGCATCCCGTCGAAGAACTTCAACACGCCGAATTTGCCAATTCTCCACCGCCCATTACCATGAATCCCGTACTGCAACTTACCACTTGCAGGAGAAATTTTTTCGGTAACACGCAGGAACACGGCTGTCGACCGGTCAGCTGAGATGTAGGCGATCGGAGCGATGTCGCTGTTGCAGCTATTTCCCACTAACCCTAAGCGGATGCGACACGCAGCAGTGCTTTTTTTTCCCACCGATCGAAAACGGCCGACTAGAGTCGCCTTGTGTGGGTGGCGGCGTTTGCGGCGGTATTGTGTGGAAGAATCTTCGAATGAGAACGGGAAGAGAGCACACGACCTCAGGATGGAGGTGAAAAGTACCTGGTGTTGCAGCTGTACACGTAGGGAAGAGTTTGTATCTAAAGATATGCAATTGGCGAGCGTGCTTTAGCTCTCCATGGATCGCCATGCAGACTGGGTCTCTAATGCAAGCCGCAGAGACTGTTGTCCGAATCGAAATGTTGAGGGTTGGCCGGTGGAGAATGGGGTGGGCAGAAGAGGGGAGAGGAAGGTATAAAGGGCTACCGGAGCCCTGTTCCGTAGGAATCGAAAAGAGGAGAATTCGATTTCCGATTTCTTCTTGCTAACGTTCTACTGTTGCTTTTGGCAAGACGTCATTAAGAAGCACAACACCACTAAACACAACCGTGAGGCTACACTTTGCTGAAAGCAGTGACGCTTAGAACGAAAATAGCATTGAACACATCAAGGCTTCTTCTGTTCTTCTCCAACTCTTCCTCTTCTTCTTTCAGTTACAACAAGGAAAATAATACCATTATCATCCCCATCAACAAACAAACACTGCCAATCCATCGACAACACAACCCGCCTGTCTCACCAATACCACCTCGAGCTCCCCGCGCATCTCCAGCTCCTAGCTGGCCGGTTGTATGCCCTTTTCCGATCCAACCGACTTCATCTTCGACACCTCCAACCTCCGTCCTCCCTAAATCCCTTCGAACACATGTCTACAACCGAATACCCGAGCCCTCCTCGGTCCCCTGGGGCCCTCCCGCGCAACCCCTCACTGACCTCGCTAATCTCCTTCTCGGTCACATCGTCTACATCCGAGAAAAAATCCCACCACACACTGATCACAGCTCCATGTTCGCGCTGCGGTCACGCGGAACCGATCAAGTCGCTGCTCTCTGTGGTTGAGAAGAGCATCCTCCACTGTCCATCATGCACTGACGACAACAACACCAACGTCTCCACCTTCGATGGCATAGTTTCAAAGACGACTTTGTACAAGTCTTTCGCAGACCTTGAATCTACACTCCAACGCCACGGCTCAGATCTTGACCGTCTTTCGATTCTTCCCCGCCCCACAGCAGTGCTGAAAGAACTCGACGATGGGAATAAGCCCCGAGATGACTCCACTAGCGTGCGTTCTTTTACCGTCCTCGCAAATGAACCAGAGTCTCAGCATATAGAATGCGCCCAGAGCACTGTCCCGCACAAGTCCAACCGCAGCAGCTACACAGGCGGGTACCCACTCGTTCATGACGTCGAGGATCTGAAGCAGTTGACAGCTGGGGTGACACGACTGCTCAAGACGCTACACGATAAGGTTACTCGCCTGGACCTAGAGGAACGGATGCTACGCAACGAGAGGGAGGAACTGAGTAAGAAGTGTGAGGATATTGACCGGCTACGCCAGATGCTGGCGCAGGAGGGAGGGTTCGGAGGAGACGGCACACGCTCGCCAGAGTCCTTAAGGGAGGTTGGATCTCCGAAGGATAGAATGTCCAAGGTTTGTACTGCCCCGTTCCACAGAATGTAGCGGCAACTAACTCTATCCCAGAGCTTCGAGATTGGAGACGACTACCAAGACGGCAGGTCGCTCGCCCTCTCACGCACAATGTCGTTTGTAACCGTCGACTACAACCGTCCCGAGGTTGTGTGGAACAAAGAAAAGGATCAGCAGCTCAGAAACCTCGAGAAGCGTCTCGTGCGCGCCAACAGGAACTGGAGCGATGAGCAGGAGGATGTTCTCCCCTTGGTACCCCCCTCCTTCCCCCCACCTCACGCGCATGCTAACAACCAACCAGGTCGAAAGCCTCCGCGAAGAGCGCCGCAAAGCGAAGAAGCTTACCGCCGGGGAAGAATCACCCCGCAAGATCCGCGGAGGAAGCTTCTCATTCATTGGCCGCCGTGATTCTCGCGCGAGAAGAGACTCTGGCGACGAGGAGAAGAAGGAAAAGGTGCGCCGGGGCTCTGCAGGGGATGAGAATAGGGCTAAGAGTGGTTTGATGCGGTTCTTTTCAAAGAGGGAAGGGGTTTAGTGTCGGAAAACTCCACAGTCGTGTGTGTGTTTGTGCGTGTTATTTTTCCTTTGTGGATACCTCCTTTCTAATTCAGCATTGTAATTTTCTTGAACCTATATGTGTGATGCGGCAAAATAAGTGATGCGTTTATGGCCGCCTTACCCCCTGCGTGTCTCCTCTTGGAGACTTCATTTTAGCCTCCAGCCCCACGGCCACCCGTGGGTGCCGTCTAGGTGAGTGCTCATATAAATAAACACGGGCGACTTGCCAGCCTGTGCATTCCACGCTCCAACGTACCAAACCTAAAAACCTGGCCACCTTGTACGGTTTCAACCACCTTTGTAAAAGACACCATATTTCCCATCACCGCCCCCAGCCCTTGACCAAGTGTGAACTGTCTTTGCCGAGCACTGACTATAATCTGGGGTTTTCCGGCGCCAGTTCCAGTGCTAACCATGAATCCAAGGTCGGCGGTCACATTGGTCATAACTCCCAGGGTCTGGAGAAATACATGCATATGTACATAACATATCTACTGATGATAAAGATACCGATAAATACTCCATAAAGTTTAAGGCTGCCACGTATACACAGAAGATGAGCAGCCCGTCTACTTCTCTGCTCAGTTAACTGAATGGCAAACCTCAGTCGGAACGTAGGTATACGCAGGGTTTCATCACCAGCGTTATGGTTAGATCACACAATCGTAATTCTTTCCAAACTATCCCAAAAGATTGCAGTATCATGCCCGTGTACAAAAACTCCGCAGATTTCTCTTATTCCTCCGACTCTAGGTCCTTCAATGTTAATTCCTTCAACACCAATTCCTCCAACCCCTTTACCTGAGAATCGTGCCAAATCTCTACCAGCGCTCGTACACGATCCTCTGTCCAATCACCATACACCTGCAGACACTCAATTGGGGCCCGATTTCCTGAGTCTACCGCCCGTAAATTGGCGCCTCGGTCAATCAACAACTTGACAAAGCGCATAGTCTGGTTGATTTCATCATCCGTGCGCGCCTTTTCATTCATCTTTAGCGTAGGCCAAAGTATCCCTCTTGCACTGAATCCACCGTAGACATGCTTTCTGTGAATCCAGACATAGGTTTCAAGCGCCCAGGTATCCAGTAGATGCAGCGGGGTTTTCCTGGGCGATGTTACTGCATTGACATCTGCCCCAGCATCAAAAAGGATGTTTGCGGCATGAAAGCCTCCAAACCGTACTGCGTGGTGTAGCGCCGTTTCTTGATATGCCCGGCGCGAGCGAACATCGGCACCGCTTTCGATCAGGAATTGTATAATGGGTCCGCACTCTTTAACAGGTGACACAGCCCAGATCAGAGGAGAGTTATACAAAACACTATGTCCATTGATATTATAACCTCTCTGAATTAATTGTGACGCCATACGTATTCTTATACTTGGAGCGTCCAGGAATTCCTCATCGTCCAGCAAGGTGATGACCGCACAATGAAGTGCAGTGAAGTGCCGAGTTTGGGGGGCAACATCGGCTGCTCCGTGCTGGAGCAAGAGATTAAAGACACACTCTTGACAAAATGTGGCAGCGACATCGAGCGGTTTGTAATAATCATATCCACCGGAGGCATCTGCGCCCCTCTCAAGCAAAAACCTCACTATATCCTGATGTCCGTTCAATGCAGCCAAAATGAGAGGTGTCGGAGTATCCCAATCATGCTTCATATTTGGTGCAACTTCATAACGTAGAACGATATTGCCGTGGCTGTCGCCGCTACTCCAGCACCTGCTGTCTGCTGGAATTCCTCCCAATTGACGAGTGTACGAACTGCATCATTATTGCCCACAAATGCAGCCCAGTGCAAGGCGCTGACTTGGATGTAAAGGTGATCGTAATCGATGCCACTGGCTGTGATACTTGAGTTCATTACCCGCGGAGTGATACGGCCTATCGGGAATCGTGATGAGCCTCATGCACTTTAAAGCACGTTTGTAAAGTTGTATCGTCAAGTCGCTATGAAAGCTCGCACAAGTGCGGACCATCGAGCCCAAATCCACAGTGTCAAGCAGGTCTGCAATGTCATACAACAAGTCGACAGAGAGTGCCGATAGTCGGGCCTTGGGGGTCATTTTTGGCGGAATAGGGCTCCTCACGACGTCGGTTTGTCAATTCGATACAGTCGTTTCTGAACTGAATGTTAGTGCTATCGATGCTCTGACAAAGCGGGCTCCCTGGACTAACTCTGGAGATGGTTTGGATGTCGATACATATAAGTATAAAACGGTTTCGACACCTCAAGAACTGAGAAAGTTGGAATTTCAAAGCGAGTCTCTAATCAATCTCTAATACGTTAAAGCCTGATCACTGGGGAGGTGGGGTTTTCTCACAGAGTGGTGCGAAGGTGCTGAAGGGGAGAGTGCCGTTTTAATTGCTCCTACGAGGAACAAAAGATAGGGCTCGCTCCTAGGCCTGCGTAGTGATTTATGGCTGAAAGTTTCATCCGTCAATCTGGGTGCGAGGCAATCCAAGGGCAGGGCTCTGCGTCGCTCAGTTTGATAGTTGATAGAGAAGTTGATTGATTGTATCAGAGTAGGATCCGGAGGGATACTCCTGTTGCAAACAAAGGTGCACTTACACTTGTGACTGCTTGCTGCTCCCACATTTGCATACATCTCTCTCATGCGCATATGCACCTGTACGAGAACACTATAATATACACGGTGCCTCCCATATAGTAACAATTCCCGTGCGTACATATTCGTGTGAGAAGCTATGACTAACTGTAGATGACGGTCATACACACAGGAAGGCCAGGGTATATCCGTATGCATATACGCCGAATTCGAAATACACACCAGTACAAACAGCATTAGCATCAACGCATCCACGTTCATACAGTCAAAAGGTTTGTGGCGTATATAGATAAATTGAATCATAATTCATGAGTCACGCTATGATAAGCGTCTCAACTTCTTTCCCACAAGTCAATGCCCCCATTCATGTCGGGGTTCAGAGGTCTATATATTAGGGCTTCTATCAACTAGAGAAGTCACACTCCCATATATTAGTCGGCCACGGCCACCTAGTTCCTCTCTTCACTGCCATAGTGACCTGACCCGTCGGCAGCAACACGCAACGCCGACCTTGCTCTCTTATTCATGTCAACCACCAAGCACACACCGACTTTGTGCCATGCAGGACACTACCGGCGTTCCCTACGGACCTTTCCAATGGCGCCATGCCTCAATACCACAAAGAGTAAGTATAGAATATCCCGAATTAAATTGAAAATCCAGTAACAGTTTGCTGCGAGAACAGATTGTATTCGACGAGATCTGAGAAGGTCCTGGGACACATCGCCAGCTCAAATTCTAGAACGGTGCATTTTTCGGCATAGCTTCTTGACGACGACGCTCACAGTTGGGCACAAACTACGACAGTAAAAGCGAAGCGTTTCTGCTGTAAGGCTACAAAGCTGCCGTGGAAAACTACCGACGTATCGCCAAGTGGACAACATTAGGCCTATTCGAACTTGAGCACGGATAGAATTGAACATTCAGGACGAGGTTCATATCACGGGGTCCGTGGTAAAGGAGCTCATCACCCGTGCAGGCGGTGGCCATGCTACTCACAGCTATCGATATTAGGCAATTGAGACCAACAAGAGGCCCTCACTCGGTCCCAAGCTGAAAGACCCTTGGATTTCAGTGACTGAGGGGACAACTGCTTTATAGTCAAGTACTTGCGTTTGAACCAGGGGATTAAACTATACCAAGATTAATTTCGCTAGTCTCAAGGCTGTTACAACTGTGTTCATCGTAAGAGTAAAGGTAAGTCATGATGGAATCGTGTTCGGTTTGTAGTGGCCTCGCTCGTTGAGGCATGGGAAATTCATGTACATGTTTGAGCATTTCTTAGATGTGAGCTGTCTGGCTGAGAGAGTCCGGTCCCTTTCTGAGTCCGGTGGGGTCACTGCTACAGTCGAGGGAGATTTTCTTCAATGATGTCACGCTTTATAAATTCCTTGTTTTTCTGCATGGGGACGAGAGCAGTGGGTTTATAATTAGTCATTGAGTAATTGTAATGAGTTCGTTATTGGAAGTATGTAGTTCGCAAATCTTTGCCGGTTTGCATTCCTTATACAGTCAGTTCGTGAATAGGACAAAAATTCCGTGAACTTTTCTTGCCAGTTTGCAAACCGAGGTGGTTGTGAACGAGATGGAACATATACTTAGTGCATACAACTGATCATTATTCTCTACCATCTCCTTCAAGAACATGTGAAGGATGAGAAAAGGGTAACAGCGAATGTGTGCTTTACCCCACCGGCCCAACTTGAAGTTTCCCACTTGATCAATAGAACGTCCTGTCGAACATGTACAACAGGATGTTCCGTTAACTAAGAAGGCGGTTTAGTCGAGAGAGTATCTTACTGGACAAGAGTTTTGGCTAGTAGGCGAGATGTCTCTTGGCCGTCTTGGTCAAGTGAGAAGCTTACTTGAATTCGAATATTCAGGCAGAATAAAAACAGATTACAGGACGGATCAGTGAAGGTGAGAAGCATAATATTTGAACCAACTATATTTCACAAAGTATCACTATACACCCCCATAACACACGCATATATAAAAGTACATGATATCCCCACCGCGCGCCACGCTGAACCGGATCAAATACCAAGTATGTACCTCCCCACCCCTAAAACTCCTTCTGCAAAACCTTTTTCAAAATCCCCATCTCTCTTTCCGCATCTTCAATCCTCTGCTGACAATTCTCCATCTTCTTCACCAACCAATCCACACGTCTCCCACTCTTCTTAATCATCGCCAACACCGCCAACTCATCTTCATACTTCTTGATCTCCTCCGTCTCCTTCTTACACAGCGCCTTTAGCGAAATCCAATCCATCTTTGCGCGCAACACGTTATCCTCCATTAACCTTTGATACGCAGCTCTATACACTGGTTTTCCAGGACGAATCGCCCACGGTCTACCATTCCTGTTGACGATACTGATCATTTCTGCTTGATCTAGGCTTTGAATTGCGTCCTCACCGGATTTGAAGAAGTCGTGGAGAAGGATCTCGTTGTATCGCAGTTCTTCGGATTCCGCGAGGTGCTTGATGAGGTACCATGCTTGCTCGGGAGTCCATTTATGTTTTGCGACTTCGCTACCGTCAAGGAAGTAGAATTTTAGGATCTCGGAGGCGGAAGCGGAGATGATTTCTTCTACTGCTTGACGCGGGGTTTCTCCGGCTTTGATACGGCGGGAGAGGAATTCTAGGTCTGTAAGACGGCCGCCAAGGGCGATGATGGAGTCGTCGAGTTCGTGGAGTAGTTTTTCGTTGGATGTGATAGAGATGGCGTCGTCGTCCAGGTGGTGGAGGATATAACGTTTTGCAGATTCGGGTTGAGCATCACCGAGGAAGATGGTGCAGAAGACTCTATCTGGGAGGGATTTGGCGAGGCTTTTTTGGAAGCCGATGTCGTTGGTGAGGAAGATGACATGGGCGATGTTGGCGTGGACTAGTAATGAGGCCCAGTCGGCGAGTTTTTCGTGGAGGATTGGGTTACTGGAGTTGCCATCCTGGTGGAGGAAGTTGTCGATTACTACGATTGGCCGCCGGTTGGGGTTAGCAGAGAGGTACTCGTCGTCTGCTATCGCGGCGTCTTTTTCGGTGTCGTTTTTGGCGGAGAGGGCAATGTCTTTAAGGGCTACACCGGTGTTTTGGAGGATTTTGTTGAATTGGTTTTCTAAAGTTTGGCTGAAGCCAGCGCTGGTACCAATGGTGCCTTGCGCGGCGAGGTCGATGAAGGAGCTGATGGTGTTGAGCCTGGTATAGGGTTAGTAGTTGTTCTATTGATGAAGAGTGTAATGTACCAGGAAAAAACAGGTCGGTATCCAACTTGAGCTGCTATAGCAGCAATAGTGGCAGAGTCCCCATGAGCCTCGTTGATTAATTCGCAATCAATTAACAATACATTCTTTCGCTCTCTTAGAACAGAATCCATGACCAATTCCCGCTTCCCCGAACCCCTAGGACCTTGCACGACCTACCAGCGTTTATATCAGTAGCTGCCACGATAAGAGGCGGGGAAGATACTCACAATAAACGTATCTTCACTTTCCTGAAGCCACCCATTGATTTGCTCTATCGCATCTCTCCTCTCCTCCCACAGAGCAGAGAGGTCTTCTAGCTCTTGGTTATGCTTTCCAAACACAAATCTGTCGACCGTGTTCTTTTTAATCCAGTTCCAATATGCATTCTCGGAAAAGTGCAGCGAGTGTGTAACCTTTGCCCTGATGAAGAAAGTTCTGATCGGATCAAACACCCAAACTACAATGGTTGTAACGATAGCCGCCACAATGGGCAACATGATTCTCGGGTGGCTCATGATCCAGTCCCGAATCCAATGCGTCTTCATCGTGCGTTCATATAGAATCCGCATTGTAACACCTCCCTCATTCCCAGCAATAGATTCAATCTCCGAAACCGTGAACCCGTGTAAACAGTTCCTTGCACTGGTGGCACTCCTGATCCTTAAGAATTGAATGATCGCATTCTTTGGCAAGTCCTTCGATCCTGGCGGAAATACGGTAATATCTGCTATCTTCCCGTACCTCCGGAAAAGCGCATACAACGCTTCTTGGCTCAGCTCCTTCCCCTCCACAAACTCCACCTTCAACCTCGTGCTCGGAAATCTGTAGAGATCCTCAAGCCACGGTTTGCCCCGCACCAGAAACGTCCGTACCCTCGTAAACGGCGAGAACCAAGGCTTCATCCGCTTCTGCTTAAGATACTCTTGAATCGCGCTTTCTGTCTGGGCGGGATTGGGGGAGATGAACTTGACGAAAGCGCCGCCGTCTTTGAGCCGTGGGATGATGGAGGTTATGGTGAAATCGGACGAGGAAATGCGGAGGGGATGCGGAAGACATTGTTTTTTGATGCGGGATTCGACCGAGCGTTTGTCCCAGCGCATTACTAGGTGGCGGATGTCGTAGATGGCGGTTTTGAGGGGGAAGACATCTGCCACGATGATGTGAGCATTTCGAGGCGTGAGGTGGTATGTGTGTGTGAAGGAGGAGGAGGAGGAGGGCGGGCATACTGTCAAAGTAGAGCAGCGACTCGCCAGGCTCTTTGTCAATGAAGCCCGTTTTGTCAGTTCCGACTGTACTCGTTGGACGGCGGAGGGTCGGGGGGCATCGGGGTCGTATCAGGTGCGGACGAAAGGCGGGGAAACAGAAGTGAGCGCCCCGGCAGGCGAGGAGGCGGTTCATGGTGGCACCAATTCTCGCGAGAGGATTCTTCCTTGCTGGGGAGAAAAGATATTCGAGATGCCACCTCTTGTGGAAGTACTCGTTGAGCTGTAGTTTGATGGTTGCAATGACGTCGCCTGCCAAGACAACACCAGTTGATCCGAGCATCTACCCCAGTCATCATCGTCGATCGACCTTAATCGCTTCCTCAGCAGCACAGAACCATCTCGGCGATACGGAATCCCTTTTCTTCTGAAGAAACAAACTACGGTTGCACAACACCACCTGATACACGCCGGCCTTTCTTCCACTACTGCCTGTCCATGATGCCTCCGCGACCAAAACGCCCAACCCACTCCATCTCCCACTCCGTCGACGCGCTCAACCGCTCCGGCGCCGGTCTCGCCCCTTCCAAACGCCCCAAATTCGATGCGCGCAATCCACACCTAGCTGCACCGGACGCGCCCGAAACCGAAACCGACATATTCCTCGAAGCGGACGAAGGGGCAATCGGGAAGCGGCGGGTTCACCGGAACGCCGTAGAACTTGAAGGCTACGAGACTGATTCCTCCGAGGAGGGGTTTGACGCTACGCACAAGCAATGGGCTAAGGGGATAAAGGGAAAGGGAAGGCGAAGGCGGTCGATGATGAAGATGACGATATGTTTGGTGGGGCTTCGGAAGAGGAAGAAAAGGAAATGGTGGAGGATAAGCGGTGGAAGGATAAAAAGAATGTGAAATTCCTGGAGCTGGATGAGATTGAGGGACAGGAAGAAGAGGGTGCTACAGATCTTGACGCGCCAGTGCCACCGCGATTCCCAGATATCTTCAAAGACGAGCGGCAAGAATCGGAATCCAGCGACGACGAGGAGAAGCTTGCAGAGGAGGGGTTAGACGAGGAGGTTGGGGCTGGTGGACGGAAGTCACACGCGCCTAAACGGGAGGCGTTCAATATGAAGAGCGAGATGGAAGAAGGGCGGTTTGATTCTTCGGGGAATTTCATCCGTAAGGCAGCTGAAAAGGATGCGATTCATGATAGCTGGTTGGCCGGGATTAGTCGCAAGGATATGAAAAAGGCTAAGGAGGCGATGGAAAAACGGGAGGCAGAACGGCGGGAGCAGATGCGACGCGACGACGAAATTCTGACGAGTGAGGTGCTGGGATGTTTGATTACAAGTCTCGACAAGGGGGAGAGCATCCTGGAGGCGTTGGCACGGTTGGGAGGTAGGAAGAAAAGCACTACCAACAAGAACAAGAACCAATGGAGACAGAAGAAAAAGGCTGCTGCAGTGGCTACAGCTACGGATGAGATGGAGGTTGATACCAAGGGAAAACGGAAAGAAGTGGTGGAAGATCCGGCGGAGACGAGGAGGAAGGAGATGGTGGAGAAGATCACGGGCGCCGCGGACATACTCCTTACGCGTGGGCAACCTGAGGTCTACGACGAAACTAGGGAAAGCCTTTTGCGGCAGTATCGACTAGAGACCGGAGAAGACTGGGTTGACAGGAAGCCTGATGAAGAGACCAACGCTGATTCAGCTGTGTTAAAGCAGTGGGAATATAGATGGACAGATGGGAGAGATGATGGTTCGACATATGGGCCGTATGGAAGTGCGGAAATGAAGAGCTGGAATGACCATGGTTTCTTTGGGGATGGTGTCGAGTTTCGGTTTGTCGGCGGCATTGAGGGTTGGACAAGAGTTCCCAGCTTTGATTGAGGAGTTGTACATATGTAATAAGAGAAGCGAGCGGTAGACACCACTGCATCGGTTGGATACCCACAACGGTGGAAACAAGCGAAGGGGATACAAGCATCCACTTGTCGTACAAATAATTCCCGACGCCGATAACAACGGCTATTACCGCCCCCCCCCTTATCAAGAAGAGAGGTATGTATCACTTTCATGGCAAAAAGCGCGCATGCAGAATGCTAGTCACAAATTATCACCCGTTTTGGAGCATGCATCGAGGCGGCGGTGTCTCCGAGCAATCAACTTCGCACAGTCCCTTCCGTACTCCTTCCCTCCCAGGCTAATCTCTATGTGTGGCCGGCTGTGTTCCAATATCTTTGCTGGCACAGTTCGAGATTCCGGAGAACTTCCTGATTCTGCCACTGCAGAAGTTTCATTCCGCTTTTTGGCAGAGAGCTGAAAAACAATCCTCTCCTATCATCCGAATAGATGTTGTTGCACCGGTATAACTAAGGACCAATGGGCCGTTTTATATCTGCGGAAACAGATCTAGGACGATGTGCCATATGTATCACCATTACAACCCCCACTTACACTACTTTGGTACTTGGAACCACGGTCGAAAAGTTGACTGGCGTCGCGATTTGACCGACTGCCCGGAGCCACGCCGATCGAGGCGGTGCCCCCGGACTGTCTCGGGGTACCTAGGCAGTCAATATCTTGCAGCCAAATCGTGACGCTCAACTTTGACTGGCATGGAAATACGTGCGATACAGGCAGTGGAAGTGAGTCCTTTAGATCGTCACTTTATCGGAGGATGCTTTGAGTAAGAATGGGCGGGGGCCCGACGTTGCAGCTGGAACCGGGAAACACAACCATTTGAGGAAACACTCGGACCATCTTTTAAAGTCCCCCCCTCATATAGAGTGTTCCCCTCATACCACAACCGCGGTTCCCCGCTGTCTGTCGACCGCTTCCAAATGAGCATTGTCGATCTCATAGGGTGATACTAGCTAGGCATCGATTTGGGACTGGAAATAAGTACTAAGTTCCAATCCTTCTGAGTGGCTGAGACTTGATTGATGCGCTGCAGAATTACTGTTTCGAGTAAGTTCAGCCAATTTCTTGCATTCTTTGGGTCCAAGTACCCAAGGCAGTGATTTGCGGGGTCGAAGTGGTCTCACTTTAATACCAAGTCCTGTCTTTTAAGTCGGCATGCCGAAAATTCGCCAATATCCGGTGACTCGAAAGAACTCAAAACATTCCAGACGGAGATAGTCATCCGTCCCGGTCCGCCTTAAACTATTTTGATTTTCCTGCTTCAAATTAAAACCGCTCCAGTCGGGACTCTGGAGCAAGACAACTCGCTAGATCACTAGATTGCCGGCAGAGTGGTCGAGCCTGTATGAGGAGCCGTGTTCGTTTTCGGTTGGGTGGAGAAGGCAGCGGATATGTACTCGGAGGGTGCCAAAAGTCGGGCGCACCCATAAAATGCGGAAATTCAACACCTCCACCACAACAATTAAGATAAATTCCAAAAGAGCAGGGAGTTAGAATAGGTTATCAGAGAAGATTCTATGAAGTTTTCTCAGAAAAATGTTTGTTGTGGAGTGAATGATGAGGATCTTGGCATTTCTCATTGTATGGGGAGAAAAAAGTTGGGCACTCTTTGCCCTGTGTCACCGCGCCCCAAATACCCTTGTACCTTAGTACAGTAGGGTTGCGCCCGAAAAAGGGTGCAAGCGTCCGTTTGTTCGGATCCCCAAGGACCCATTTTCTGATACCCTGCAATTCACCGTTGATCTCTCCTAGACGTTTACCTCATGCACGTAAGCGCCCACACTTTTTCCCTTTGTCCCTCTCCAAAACACAACCTCAATATAAAAATACTGAAATTCTCTCAATTTAGATGATTTCTGCGTGGAAGTGGCGGTGGAACTTTGCGGCAGGCTTGCCAAAAAGGACTGCACCTTTGTGATGCACTTTTCAAGATTCCGGGGCAATCTAAGAGATTGTTCATCAGGAGCTAGTCCATTTTGAATTGTTTTGTTTAGAGATACCGGAATCAGCAGACGGTTCCTGAAGGACGAGAGATTACCAGTAACCTTCGAGCTAGACCTTGGAATGAGTGTTTCTTGGAGAAGCAAGTGTGTATGCAAGCTTGGACTGATAGTCATGGCTCACAACGTCCAACTCGGGAGAACCCCCCATGTTTACACCAGATAACCGGCGAAAGAAGCCGTGTTCAGAGGGTTTGAACGACAACTGAAACATTAAAATGGATTCGAGCTTTAGTGGTATTAATCTTTACCATCTGAACTTCTTATTTTCAATTTTTGGGACGCAGCAAAAATACATGGGTGGAATAACAGATGCATTCGTTGTATTAACACCAGACCTTTGGTTATGACCCCTGCAACCAGTTGACACGCTAATACTCCACAGCCACGACACATGGAAATTATTTCCGCAAATTGAATCAAGAACTCAGATAGTTGTTTTATACTCAAACCGGTGTTAAAATTTAATTTAATGTTATGAGGTGGCGTAATCGGCTGTCGAACATTGTTGCTTTGGCTGGGGGTCTCAGCGATTTCTGTACTCGTCTCGTACACAATTCTACTTCTTATCTTATTCCAAGTGTTTGGTCGTCATCATCATCAGTATTGCCTTTCTTTATACGAGATGAGCTCTTCCGGGGATCAAGAACACCAAGGACCTTTGAGATATGAGCGGGAGAGTAGTCAAAGGTGTCCTGAATGACTTTAGGATGAGAGTTGAGATAATCGAACATACATAGACGAAGATTTTGGGGGTTATGACCAAGTGCGGTGTATACGCTGAAGCAAATCTAGCGGTGTAAGATGTTGATGTGTGCACATTCGAGTTTCGTGAGTCGTTCGGCCACCTGACCCAGCTTTTTCTCCACTTTTTTTAAATTAGTACCAATGTTAGCTGTAGCAACTATGGCAGCACTAACCTGATGTCGTGAGTTTGGTTCGATATAGTGCCAACGGCAATGCAGATAAGTCTCGCAGTAGGGTAGCTAGCTCTAGCAAAAAGTAACTGATGCGGGAAAGCGAAGCCGTATGCAGCAAAAGCGAAGGGCAATCAGGGCCAGGTGAAGTTTGGCCAGAAGGTGGAGAGTGCAGAGGGAAGCTAGCAAGGTGTGACCCCTCACCTTCTCCACTCGACTAGTGAAGAACTCGATGATCTGAATGAGTAACAAGAAGGAGCAAGGTATCTTAAGCAAAAGACTCTCAAACGAAGATTCCTCAAAAGTCAGTGATATATTGATGAGAAGAAGAGAAAAATAGGGACCGACAACCTCTACACAAAATGCCAAGCTTTCAGCCCGCACCAATCCACAGAGCCGCATGCAGAGCCGCTAACGTGTATATAGATCCCATCAAGATCCTCTTTACCTCCACACTAGAGTCACAATATTAACGTCGATGTTTCGAAGGTAAGGAGTATTTGGCGGGTATTTGAGTGATGCAAAAGGGCTAGGTATATCATGAGCGGCTAATAGCATGGCATCACGTTCGATAGATACATACTAAGTAGGTGAGCAATAAGATACTGTATTATTTAATATGAGTTTTGCTAGCAAGGAGGAAAGCGATGGCGTAGTTTTAGAAAGGCTTGGTATATAAAATCTCGGTAAAGTGACATTTGAGCTGCTGCCTACTTCCACCAAACCTAATACAATACGGTACGGTTTATCTTCATGAGTTTTTATCCAAATAGCCTCTGTCAAAGTTCCGCTTCTCGAATTGGGCATTATCTAGATCCTCTTCGTTTATGTTACGCAGCAAGGGTCTATTAATTATAACATCAAGCGGTTGCACCAATTCTAGTGTATAGAAGAATCAGAGTGGGTTCCAGGAACTTGAAGCCAGGAAGGGCCAAAGGTGGTAGGGGGAATACTTACAGGTACAGCCACCGGGAATAATAGAGGGTGCAATATTTTGAGACTGGAAGGTGGGTTTTGTGAAATACCGCAGAGTCGAGTGCAAAAAGTAAAGGCTCATCGGGCTGTAGAGCTGGGCGCAGATAGTCATTTATTCACTCGATCATTAAGTCTTCATTGTCGTAAGCGGTGGGATTGAATCACACCACCACTCTACCTAACAATGCCCTAGTAAAAACGAACCCACTCAAGGTCCTTAGTCTCGTAAACCGGCCGTGTACCCATTTTCAGGGCCCTATTTTTGCGTCACGAGCCTGCCGGGGGGATAAAGCTGTGTAGGCAAAGATAGACCGCAGTGGATGGGATAAGCGGCCAGCCACTCTGATACTGTGTCTTTGTTGATGGTGTCAACCACTTACTACCTATGATTAGCTTTCATGGTCAAGGGAAGCGGCTTGCAAAGAAGGAGACATGTGCTTGGGATAAGCGAGTAGAATACATTTCGCGGCGCCACCATTCTCGGAGATGCGAATGGAAGTGGAAGTCAGAGAAATGCGAGGATCACATCATTTTCTCACCCACCACATGCAATTGCGGAGGAAGGGCTGTGAGGCGGCAACACTCACCGGTAGTAAGTAGTAACGATGACTTCGTCGTCGAAGAGGAGTGGCAGGTGAAGTGGCGGGTGAGGCAGGGCATAGCGCAGTGCACATATTCTCACTCGTTCGCGGAGTTTTGCCCACTTTTGTACTGACAGACTGATGTCGGCAAAAGATGACACATCTCCAGAATCGAATCGCAAGGTGTTTGACTTGCCGCCCATTGGTTAGAGGAGAATATATCATTTGCTGGAAAGCGGAGAGAATGGTCTGGCGCTTCCAATGAAGGGAGTGATGTTCGTGTTGACGAATTGGGGTTGTAAACAAATGTTCTCGGAAATCCGCTGTAGCGGAGATGGATGCTGTCAACCGCTGGTACCAAAGGAATTAAGCTCCATTACCAGGATAACCACCGGCAATTCGTCAATTTTATCCCGTTTGGGGATCCAGCGATGCAATATGTGTACCACCACGTCCCAGGCTAGATGTCATGCAGTAGAACTTCTGTTCGCTTCTTGCGACACGCATTGCACCTTCTCGGAGAGTAGGTGCTTAGGTATGTCTCGGGGGATTGGATGCCGGGTTTCTCCCTCCCCACGGCGAGGTCTTCTAAAAATGTCTGTCATTTTTCACCAGCAACAGCGGCTACCCAACAATAGAGCTGCCGCCGCGCCGCGGAGCCTCCGGGGCTGCGGACAGCAGTTACACGAACGGCGGACGTGCACGTAATATATCTATATCGATATCCGGTAATGCTCCGAGCTGCTAGTGAAGTGTATACTGCCAGCTCACCACGGACTGTGGTCCTCACTAAAGAGAAGTTATTATGCGTTTGATTTTAAGGCTTTTCATATCGCAAATTATGGGAGCTAGTCTCGGATCATTTCATATCGGCGTCGGTTGCAGCAGGGATTTGCAGCCACGTTGCGAGCCAATCGGCGGTTAGTCGAGATGCGGAAAGAACAGACGCATCCTCGCGTAACCTACAGGGCTGGAGTTTTACTTTTTTTCTTCGTGAACATAAAGCTCAGCTGTTTCTCTGAACCAAGAACTGATCTTTATCATCGAATTTTGACAATACCAATACGCCAATTGCACTTTCCACTACCTACAATGAGAGCTTCAATTCTACCACCAAGCCACTGGGAGGCTCCCTACAAGCTCAACCGAACACGAAAGATCACATCCCAGGAATTCGATGGACACAAGAGGGCTATTATACAACTATACATCTCCGAAGACCTTGAGTTGGACGAAGTTCGCAGGATCATGGCACAAAGATACAAATTCTACGGAAGGTAACTATATCTGTCGCCCTGAATTCTCAATAGCCACTGACATTATTATCTAGTGAACTACAATACAAGAAGAGGCTACGCCTATGGAGACTCGAAAAATACATTCCGAAATGGAAGGTTGTGCACTTACTGCGGAAGTCGGATCAACGCCAGGCACAGGACAAGAGGACGGAATGCATTTTCCACAGTCATATCATCAGCATCGAAGAACTAGATCGATCTCGGCGGAGATATAGGGAGGATATTGCAGTAGAACCTCCATCTCCTGCTGCTTGTGAGTTCAACCTAACTGATAATGTCTTTTCTCATCTAATTGTTAAAATAGCCACATTGTCTGATACAGAATCCCGAACGCCTTGTTCGGATTCCACACTCACACCCACAACCATTCCATCCACACCAGCCGCAACTGGGACTGTAGAAGGTGCCTTTGCGGAAAACAGCAGTCAATCTGAGGACATTCAGCCCATACAACTTCCCACCCCGCCCCCTCAGCCGCAGGACTTCCGGCCACCAAAAGCTTTGCTGGACAAAGTAGTCGAATTTCTCGACGAAAAACGCTATGGAAATGCATTAGACTGTCTAAACACGGCACTAGTTGATCTCGGGAACGCCGATGACGAACAACACCAAAACTGGGACCCGCATATGACCGATGCCATCGGCAATATGGGACTAGCGTATTCTGAGCAAGGACATTACGCCAAGGCCCAAGACTACACAGAACGAGCACTCGCTAGATTCGAGAAATCTGGAAACCACCGTAGCACTGCTGGCGCCCTCAACAATCTTGGTATCGTTTTCGACAAACAGGGAGATTATTCTAAAGCACTCGAATCTCACGAGCAAGCACTCGCCGGATTCCAAAAAATCTCTACCAGTAACGATACCGACCCGGATATGATCAATACTCTAAACAACATGGGCATCGTATTCCGCAAGCAAGGAAATCACACCAAGGCATTAGAGCACCACTTTAGGGCGCTGGATGGGTCCAGGAAGGCGGGAAATCACCTTGGCTGTGCGATTAGTCTCAACAACATTGGTGTGGTGTTTTTTAGCCAAGGAAATTTCAATGGTGCTTGGGAGTACTATAGCAACTCCTTGACATGTTACGAAAGCACGATCTTTGGTGACAACCCCGACATGCTTGCTACGCTACACAATGTTGGTCTATTATTCGAAGCGTCGAGGCTGTACGCCCAAGCCCTCCCGTATTATCAGCGAGCGTTGGCAGGCTATGGTAACATATATGGTGATAACAGCCATGTAACGCTGGGTACGTTGCGCAATCTCGGGAACGTACTGTACAATTTGCGCGACTATGAGAAGACAATTGATATCTGTGCAAGGGAGCTTGCGGCGAGAAAGAAGGTGCTGGGTAGGAAACACGACCAAACAATTGAGACCCAACGCCGACTCACAGAGGCGAAGGCAGCGCTGTCAAGACAGCGTGAAGGTTCTAGCGAGAGTGATAAAAAGATGGTGGAAGCGTTGTGAGATCTGGAGTGACGTGGGGTCAATAGGACCTGGTACATAGAGGAGCTTTGGAAGGGTTTTGTCGTTGCAGTTGAAAGACCTGGGTCTCCATTTTTAACCTGGCTCGATTGATCAGATCAGTGGAGATGGCGTCGGTTTGGTGTCACTTAGGATTACGACCTGCCGGCTACGATTGTATGAGCAAATTTTATACCCGCAACTGGTCCATCATGCCAGTAAACATCCAGCACTAGAATACTGTCCACCATCAATACCTTCCTCATCTCACACAACGTTGTCCTCTTCAATTCGAGTTCGTGCTTCTCCTAGACGCCATCCATAACTCTTCCTTTCAACATTTTCATGGGACGGGCGAGGCCAGTTGAGATTTCAAGGAGCGGGAGTGGAAGGAAGAGAGGGGAGGCATGGCCGTTGGGGTTTGTGTGGCGGTGGCCAGATTGAACTATCTGTATCTAGAATCACGGGCATCTTTTTCTCTCGTGCCATTGACCTTCCCTCCGTGTTTCCAGAAATTAGCGCTTGCATCAGAACAAGCTTTGCGGGGCTGACCTTGAAATTGGTTTCGTCAGCACTGCAGAGGGTGTATACACCATAACATAATTACTGTGTAACAAGTCCTACTCTGCTCTTGCCGGTCCCGGGATCGGGGTACAACGATACAGCGGCTACTTGTTACGTTGTAAGAGGTTTCACTTTTTTGCTCTCAGCTGAGGACCAGTCAGGTAGCGCCGCGAAACAGTTCGGTCAGCCTCAATCTCAATGTAGTATGTAGATGCTTGCAGCATCGTCGACGCATCTGCAGCTGAGATATGCGGATGAAAAATTGTCGCGAAACTGCAGGCTGAAACGACTTGTTATGTTCGCGCCCGGTTGGATAGAGGGGAAAGACGAGTAGGTTTTTGGTAAACCGTAGTGAGTCCGTCGGAGGTGTGGACCGCTCCTGGGAATCGTGCGGCCAATTATTACCATACATATTGCCCATGACCTGGCACCCATAATGTTTAGCGACAAGGCATCCAATGTCTTTGTGAGAACCCAAACCGCATTCGATCGATCCCGACAAATGGCGTCACCAGAACGTGAGGTCTTTAAAAAAGTTGAGACCAGGTGCATCTAGATAACTAGATCACTATAGTACCATTTTATCCCCTAGCATCGGACCAAGCTGCAGTAGGGGTAGGACAAGTAGTACGTGTGCTTCGCACGCATCTAGAGTGATCCGTTCCCCACTCCACGGTTCCCAACAAACTTGCCCTCGCCACCTGCAGATACCCGCTGCTACTCTGGAACTCTCCGTTGCTTCCTGCACCTCTCCCAAACAAGCTTGCAGCGAATGAGAGTCATCCATCTATTCTCGAGCCCACAAATTCAGAGGTGTTCGAACTGCCCAAGGTCAATGAGTGGTCTACAAGCACAGATACAGCTGGAAGTTGTGTACCAGCTGTACTGGTTGATATAGTTGCATCACCCACCCCATCGCCTTTGCTACGCATTCCGTAATTCTACGAGTTTGTGACAGGTGCAATACTCACCGGTGCGTTATTGAGAACTTGCAAGTCACATGCAGTTGGCTCCCCAGAGTTCTATTCTAGTCTCTCCCAATAAAACGTCTCTACCCCACGGTGATATCTCCTGCACTGGTGCTCTGTACCGAATACGCATACACCAGACTAGACATGACTTACGAAGCATGGGAGATTTCACTATTGGACGGCTCAATATTACCGCGGAGAAGGGATCCGCCCAACTCCTGCACGATATTAGCCTTCTGCTGTATGCTACATATCCGGCTGCAGGTCAATGACATATACGTAGGAAATAGCGCAATGTTAGTGAATGTGGATATGTTCATAGTGCAAAGTTTGTTCTACCCGGTGCACCGCGGTGATGTATCGATATGGAGAAGGGCAGGTTGGCAACAACTGTTTAGGCATGTCAAGGACTCGACTCAAGTCATTGTGACTTGATACGTTAGCAATGAATATACGCATGTGCACTCATTAGGTGATTTGGGCACAACAAGTGGTGTTACGAGATATTCGGGACTGAGGATATCATTGAATAATGGGGCACTGTGAGTGATATCATATGACGACACGGGATAGTGGCTTTGCTTTTATGAATCTACTTGAGCGTACAAACCGGTTTGAGCGCACAGTACTCTGTACGCGACTCTACTCAACGCCCCTATCCAAACCCACTTCCGCCAGCCTCCACAGGCAACCTTCCCACAACAAACACCATCCACTCATACCATACTTTCCCACTCTAGACTCCTCAATTCCAGTACAATCACACAAGCCCTCAGTAGTATAGTGGCTATTATATTGGTATGTGTTGCAAATCTAGGAGGCCTTTTACTCGCTAAGTGGAGACAATAATGATAGTCCTGAGTCTTCACCATAATTTTCTGACAATCTTTTGCATTCCCATTACAGTACAGCCTGATTAGGTACCGTACCTAGGCCTGTGCCACCAAATTTTGAACATCCACAGCATCCTGGTGCATACACTTCTGAACCCTTTATCAGAACCTACTATAGTGTTACAAAAACTCCTTCAAGTGCCAGCTACAGCGCCATTATGTCCTGGTTCGTTGCTTTGCCGCTGAGTGTTACTCATCTCTAACCCTCTACTGGAAGACCTCTTTCCATACTGTCCGGCTTTGCAGGGAAATCCAAAACAGCGAGCAAGTAATTAAAACTTCCTAAGTGAGACGGCCTGTTGACCAAGTGAATTGCTTGCCAGCGGGGTCAGAACACTGAGTCATAACCAGAACAAACAAGTGAGAGCCTATATACATGCTGCCACCGGCATAGCAGATATACGGCCGCACAACGGCCGCCCTCCTGCAATAACCTAGTTTCAGTTCCTCTCATAACGTTACGAGTCTACATATCGGCCATCCAGTTTGAAAACTGGCCCCTAGTTTGCGAACCGGAGCGGTTCTTTAACCGGACGGAACATATACCTTATTAAAACATCCGCCATAAGTATGAATTGTCAAAAACTCAACGCAGATTTAGCTGAGGCACTAAATTGTGAGAAGCAAAGCTTTTTAATTGTTAGTTCACACCAGCAAAACCTCCAAAAGATCCTTTGCACCTCCACTGAGCAATCAAACCATGATGTTGTGTTTTTGAACAACCAGAATACCCAATTGCTCACCCTCCCTATGCCAGCTCATATCAAGATAAACCTCTTTAGCCCCGTCCTTATTGACCCGCAACTCCATATCATCTTCCTCTTCGCGAATGTTACTCTTCAGATCATAGAACCTCTCCGTAGCTTCATTTACTGACTCTAGAGTCTCATAAATCCCCAAGATATCATGACCGATCGGATTCTGGTTATAATCATTGCCGCAATAATCAAGCAACATAGCCACATAAATGCTCTTCCAAGTCCGCCTCAGTTTCACCTCATCACCTTACCTTTAAACTCAAACAATCGCTCTTCACGTTTCCCAACTGATGATGAAAGTAGCAAGTCCCTGGTCATTGACGTGTTCACGCCAGAATTCACCTTTGGCTGTGAAGCCCCCGCTGATATCTTCGAAATGCTTGGACCGCAACCATTGACGCGCCAAGTTGTATGCAGTGTCGTGTGCATCGGTGAGGGTTTTGAAAACTCCTAGTGATTCGTTGCCGTTGAAAACTTCGTATGTTGGAGGAGAAACTGTTTTACCTATATCCTGTAGACATTGTGTCAGAAATGCGGCTTTGATGAAAGTAAACTTACGGTGAACTTGGCATGGCGTGAGCTCTTTACAAACTTTGCGGCGCCTTTGGAGTTTTGGAAGTTAATCAACCCGCCGATTCTTCCTAGGGATTGAATCCGTGTCACCTTCCCGAGGTGCTTTGCGACCGAT
Organism: Trichophaea hybrida; assembly: GCA_015178995.1. NCBI lineage: Eukaryota > Fungi > Ascomycota > Pezizomycetes > Pezizales > Pyronemataceae > Trichophaea > Trichophaea hybrida. The sequence continues at coordinate 69,930 of WHVE01000097.1, forward strand.
AAGAGTTTCCGGCTATCGTAAACTTTGTTGGAAAAGATTTTGAGGAGTAATACGGTTTTGGGTGCGGGGGGGGGGGGTTTTCTCCTTCTTGTTGCTGGGAGTCGGGGGTTTGGGTTTGAAACTAGCTCTTGTCGCGACCCTACTGACGATGGTGTCTGTGTCGGTTTGCGGTGAGTCGGCGGTAGAGTCGTCGGGTTGCTTACGCTTTGGTGGTATGGTGAGATCAGAGGAGAGATGGCGAGGGGAAGAAGTATGTTTGTGATGTCTTACATCAAACGTGTCAGTTATCTGGGAAACTTAACCTTCGGCCCTAAATTGCTGAAGTTTATATAGAATTGCTATTGTGATTTCGACTTGTCAAGCACCACCACCACCACCACCACCACCACCACCACCACCACCACCACCACCACCACCACCACCACCACCATCACTACAATTACTACCCCAATTGATAATCATGAATCCTGCAACTGCCTTTCCGTCACTACTCCGAAGAAGCGTGCCAATCTTGACGGTAGGCGCAGGATATCTTGTCTATGTATTCAATATATCGACAAAGTTTGCGGCGCTGCCAATGTTGCACAACCAATGTCTACCTAACTTCTTCCTCACCAACTGCTTTACTCTTTACTCCTCTACCCCGACAGCTTCAGAGGAAATCTGGTGTCCGTCCCAAAGACAAGAGGGTGAATGTCCTCAATCCTGGTCATGAACCATCACTTGCGGAGGCCGGAGCTGTTCCGAGATATCTCATTCCATCATGACACTTTGGTCTAGTCCTACGGCGAAGACTAATCCATGGTCCATTCGGGATACCCAATGTCATATTACTATTACAGCGGCATCCGTGACGGACCAGATTGACTTCTCTTTGCGGTGGAGAGGAGGGCGAGATCAAAATTCTAGCACAGCACTTTGCAGAGATTCTTGACCTTATTGCCGGCCGAATTGCAAGGGTTGAGGTTGCTGGTACCCTGGATCCGAGCTACTCGAGTTTTAACAAATCGTATATTTCCAAACCACTGCAAACATCATCGCATCAGTCATCGCCAGCAAGCACCCCAACAACGGCAAATCGATTACTCTCGAAGTCGAGAAGATGCCAAACTACACACGAGTACAGCGAGCTTTCAGTGGGAGTGCTTGTGAAAATCTCGAAGCAGTGGTCGCTCTACTTGCCGTGAAGGGAGAGCATATTGAAGTAATTACGGTTAGAGGCTTTATCTCAGCGCACCATCTCAGCGTTTGTGGGGCCACCTAGAGTTCCTGGGTCTGGTCGTATGAAGCTGTCAAAAGTTTTGGATAGATCATTTTTAAACTCTGTATAGAAACTCCCCGATGTATTCAAACGGTTGTAACACAATAAGAGTCTAGCTAGATACTTCACCGAAACGTTGGATTTCAGTAATGGTTTAACAGCCATCTTCACGCAATCATTATGACTTGATAATATAGAATAAATTGACTTTTTAACCAATTTATTCTCGCGTGATTCAAGACCAAGTCTCAAGCGTACTATCGATACGGATTTGCCATGAATTGGAATCTCTTACGCGATACAAGTGTAAATCTCGTCCTTGTCTTGATCTCCCAGTACTTAGGATTGCATAGGATCCCATGGTTAACATCAATGCTAGTTTCAACTATCCACTGTGATCCTTCATTGCGACAGTTGAATGATCATGATCAGGGAGCACCACCAGAGAAAACTTTCTTCCTCGACTCTTGCCACTCTACCGACTCAGGGGTGACATGAATGACCATAAGAAAGAAGTTGTTCACGCTACCGCTCAAACTCCTATACTCCGTAAAGTAACGCAACTTTATCAGTACCTTATAGACGCGGTGACAGAGTCATTTATAAGACTGCCCTACCCTAAGCCCCAACATCGGCGAAACCCAAAACCTAATATTGGCAGTCTGCAACACTTTAAAAGTCTCCTTTGCCATTTCTTTCTTTCCTTTTTCTCTGTTCCTCTCCTTTTCTTACTCCTCCTCCTATCCTTTCTTCTCGTTATTGTCTTTCTTTTCTCGCCAAGAGCAGGTCTTATTACCTTCAAGGTCCCATCCCTTGACGTATGTAATATTACCACCAACGATGCGCCTTCTCGGCCCACTCATTGCGGTGCGGTACAGATTAGGACTGTTGGCGCGATTGGCTTTGAGATTTAGTAAGTGGTTTTGACTTTTACGATAGGGGTGCTACGATCGACTAACATTATGATAGGAAGAAGGAAGTCAAGGGTCAAGGGGGGGTTCAATGGAAGAGGTACCGATGTCTACGATACCCGGACTGTTAGTGAGAGGCTTACTTCTTTGTTCTTGTTTTGCCCTTCGCGGCAGCACTGTAATATATATGTCAAAATGCTACAGCTCTTCTACGCCATCCCATCTGAGAACAAAGTGTGTACGGCCTCATAGCATCCGTCGACCGGAAGCATACCTACTACGTACTTACCTACTTACCTAAGTAGGTAGGTAAGTGCTTGGTATACTTCTTGTCTATCGCCACACGCTCCATAACCCCTCCAGTCTCCCAACGGTCTTCACAACGACAGACATGATACAACTACTATCAGAGTCTCTGTTGACAATGTTTAGGAGTTTTTCTGGCGTTGAGTTTTAGGCGGCATAAATTGGGCTAATTGAACGGAATGCAGAGATGTCAGCTAAACGGTAGATGATGATGACGGGAAGAGCCGCAGGCGAAGCGATATTTACTTACTAAGTATCTATCTTCTAGTACTTAAATAGTTTATTAATATGTATTTTTAGCGTTATCAAAATGTACCTATACTTAAGTACTTGGGCGGTCAAAAGGTTGACAGGAAAGTGCACACAAAACCGCCACAAGTTGTATCAAAACTTTTTGACTGCCTAAGTCTGATTGTTTGTGGGGCAGTCATGATAGATCGGATATGCAATCAATGAATGTTCCCCACCTCACGATTATCTGGAAGTGTCTTCCACCATCTCCACCTGTCCCGACGCTGGTTTCTACAATCTAACCTTCGAGGAGATGCCCTTACCTCTCGCATATGCTCCTTGATATCCAGCTTCAACAAACACAATCACGAGGAACTTCTTGACAAATCTAACCTAGCTAGCTCAACTCCAGCCTGCCATAGGCAGCGATGACAATCGCACAAGGCAGAAACAGAAGCTAGTACAAATAGACCTTTCAGTATCTGTTGAACCCAAACGCACCCTTGACAACCCAGGAGGTGCGAGAGGAGGAGACCGACTACCTTCACCGAAGAGAATAGAGCTCACCTCAGATTTAGCACCTACTACCAAAGAGTGGGGAAAGATAACAAGCCACAACAATCTTGCAACCTACCAACCTATATATTTTCAAATATCTAAAGTACCCCTAGATTGGAGCGAAGATGATCTGCGTGATGCCCTTGAATCTATCGACTCATCCTCCACAGACCAAACGGCACGATTATCGCTCTATCCTACATGCTCCGGACCCACTCAAACGGCACTGCTCAACTTGGATACCTGTAGCGAATATTTTCGGAATCTCAATCCGAACGACTCCAAGTATGTGCAGACCTCTCTGGTTGGCAAGGCGGAAGTGATTCTGGCTCTCGACAGTCATTTTTATGACCTGACACCGTTGAACACTCCTGGAGACAAAGTAGTTGCAGAGTCAGTTGTATCTTGCATCTCTCATTTCAGGTCCTGTTACTGATTCTGATCTGATTGTAGTGTTATTGCAGTGACTGGGCTTGCGGGTCATGGCGGAGCCGCAAAGCACACCAAATGTGGCTACCGCAGGACGTCAAGGACATACGGATTATGTCATATAGCTATAATTCCAATCTGGTTGGGAACACCGGATCCCTAGACTATAGGAGACATTTTATCCAAATGTTGACGAATGCCAGAAGCTCGGCAGAGGTTCGTCGCCCACCTTTAAGTGTCATGTATGTACGCTGGGACTAATTTCACGACAAGGAGACATCTCAGCCAATAATATTCATCGCGCACAGTATGGGTGGTATCTTTGTTTTTCAAGTAAGTCTCTGCCCCATATCTAATATTGTCAAATTCGGTATACTGCGCTCGCGACTAGAAATCAACAAGAATTGATTACAGCGCGCGGCAAATCCATCCTTACTCTACCGAATCTGGCAATATAATATTGATACGAAATTCCGGAATACATACATTAGCAAACTCATACGCGACAGGCACTACTGCAATTCAAAAACGGGGGACAATATCAACAAATTTTTGACTCAACACGAGCAATTATATTTTTTGGAACTCCACACCAAGGGCTAGAGGTCGAAGAACTTCTGTCGATGGTCGAAGATATATCGTTAGACCAGGAAACATCATCCAGATCAAATCTGGTTAGGCAGTTGGGAGAAGGCTCAAACTTTCTGGATACGCATCAGACGATATTGTGAGTCTTTGGGATCATACATCCGATATTAAGATCGTTAGACAAAGAAGACGACAACCGTTAAAAAGGTAAACATTTTAGGAAAGAGTTTATACCATGAGATATGTGACTAATATTTCACCGTATTTAGTCTTCCGTGGGACTCTGGACGAGAAGTGGCAGCCAGGTTAAGATGGCCAAGAATAATTCCGCTCTGTTATATCAATTATTCGAAGAACAGCTTCCAGTCGACAAGAATCATACAGAGATGGTCAAATTTAACTCTAGTTCGGATAAAACCTATCAAACAGTAGTTTTGAATATGAAAGGATGGGTGGATAAAATCGGTATGTGTGGCTCGTGCTAGTTATATGACAGGCCAGTCTGGCCGAGAACCCGCTAGATAAATTACTGACGAAGATTTTGACCGAGGAGCACCGCAAATGTCTGAAAAGCTTGAAGGCATTTGACTACGAGAGTTATCGTGACGCTGTTTTGCTCAAACGACATGAAAATACCTGCACATGGCTTTTGGCAGATGAACGCTACAGAAATTGGGTTGAGAAAGACGATCAACCAGTTCTCTGGATCCATGGAGGGCCGGGCTTTGGGAAAAGTGTCTTGTTTTCGGTTCTGACTAAAGATCTCCCCGAAGATACAAGATCAGCTTCAGGAAAGATTATTCAGTGGCTTATTTCTTTTGCGACGACAAGGATGAGCGATTGAGAACTGCAGACGCTATATTGTTGAACGTGCTTGCCCAGTTATTAGTGTATGACCCAGATGTCTTGGCACACTTTTCCGTAGAACTCAAAATACGCAGTCCTCGACGAAACACACAAAGATGTTAGCAAGGAAGCGATGTCATGGAGCTTTGGTATGCTTTGGCGGGTCTTCGGTCGGATTGTAAAAGACAACAAGGCTAGACCTATTTGTGTTATGATTGATGCCCTTGGTATACCGCTCTAACCATATCCCCATACGCCTAGCTCACCGCAGTCGTAGATAAGTGTAACGAAGAGACCCGATCAAATTTTTTGAACCATCTCCAGTATCTTCTCCGACAAGATGACTCTATTCACAAACGCCTAAAAGTAATAATCACCAGTCGACCGCACGTGCGAATCGATGCCTACCTTCCTGGCGCTTTAGACATACCTCTTGACCCCGACAACCTAAAGCGGGATATAATAGCTTTTGTCGCCGCTGAAGTCAACAAACTGCCGCAGTCTCCTGAAGACCTACTAGAAGAAGTACAGAATACTCTCATCCGTGATGTTAATGGGATGTTCCTCTGGATTTCCCTGATACTAGAAGACCTTCAAAAATCAACAACGAGTCTTCGAACTATTCGGGAGAAGTTGAACTCCTTACCAAAGACTCTTCCTTCCTGAATTATACACCAAAATTTTGCACAATATCAAACCCGAACACCAAACAGTTGCCAAAACAATTCTTCGATGGATAGTATGGGCGGCACGTCCAATGACACTACAGGAACTAACGATTGCAATTGCAATACCGGATTTGGAGAGGGTACTTCGGTTGGTTCTTGGACCAATTCTAAAAATAGATGCCGATGGCGCAATCCATCTTGTCCATCAGTCAGCGAAAGGTGGGTTTTTCTTCCAACATCACCGTAGCTAGGTTAAGTAACGGTGCTTCGAAAGAGTTCCTTAGCGGTGAGAAGCCAACAGAAATGGTTCACATAATGACTCAATTCAAATTCCACCTTCTATCTGCGGAGTCTAACCTCAAACTCGCTGTAAGCTGTTTCTTATTTGTCATTTGACGGATTTGAAGAGTGGTTAGAAGACTATAAGAGAGCTTGTATGGACGACATGGAATTCCTGCAGTACATACAACAAAGAAACCAATTTTTAGTCTATGCTGCAATACATTGGCCGGACTATGTAAAGCAAACAGATCAACAAACCTAGAAGAATGTTCTGTGGCCCATTCTTCGGAAGCTTTCGGTATCCAAAAAGAAAACAAAACTTATGACCCGCCTCATTTTCGGATTCCCCAGTGACTACTTTGATTTTCTTGAAATTGTGGCACGTTATGGGTTCGTTGCGTTTGTAAAGGAGTTACTAGATGATAACGTTAACTGCGAGGGCTACTTGTCTTGTGCTCTTCAGTTAGTGCGATCTTGGCTAGGCTGTAGACAACACCCTTATACACTTATAGTTGCGGCAACCAATGGCCACGAGTCAGTTATTCATCTTTTGTTAAAATGCTGGTCCGTATACTGCAACGATCTTGCACTATTCCATGCAACAGCCAATAGCCACGAGTCAATTGTGCTTCTTCTGTTGGACTACGGAGCCGACATCAACACCATCAACAATGGCAAATTTGCTCCACTCCAGATAGCGGTAATGAATGGCCGCGAGTCAGTTGCGCGTCTTCTGTTGGACTACGGAGCCGACATCAACACCATCAACAAAAACAACTTTACTGCACTCCATGCTGCGACATTCAATGGCCACGAGTCAGTTGTCCGTCTTCTGTTGGACCACGGGGCCAGCAGCGTCGACAGCTTGATGGCACTTCGGATTGCGGCAGCAACTGGCAATGAGTAATTTGTCCGTCTTCTGCTGGACCACGGAGCCGGCAGTATCGACGAGGCACTCCAGATTGCGGCAAGCAGTGGCCACGAGTCTTCTTCTAGATCATGGGGCTGGCGGCATCGACGAGGCACTCCAGATAGCGGTAGTCAGGGGCCAAGAGTCAGTTGTCCGTCTTCTGTTAGACCTTGGGGCCGGCGGGGTCGACGATAACGATATCCAGGGGCCAAGAGTCAGTTGCCCGTCTTCTGTTAGACCGTGGGACCGGCGGCGTCGACACTGCACTCGGTTTAGCGGTATATAAAGGCCATGAGTCAGTTGTTCGCCTTCTTTTGGACCACATACGCCAGAACGTTTAAACGAGGCAGCCGTACCATACCACGAGCCTTAAAGGCCACGAAGCAATAGTTTCGGTGGACTGCTACCGAATTCATGTAAGAATGAAACCCAGGTCATAATTCAGAATCTATGTAGCTTGTTGGACGAATTTGTTTCCTTGCACTTAATTTTCCGTTGGATTTCCTGATTTCCTGATTTCCTGATTTCCTGATTTCCTGATTTCCTAACTTTTATACTATCTGTGTTTTCTTATTTATCCATTAAACTCGATTCTAACGGCACGTTCAAAGGTTGGGAAAATGCAGATTTGGATATCATGCATGTATTGCGTTTTTAGTTATTTGTTTGCAATGATATTTCAACTTTAAGTTTTACTGGTAACTTTAGAGAAAACACTCCAATTCATCATCAACGCTCTTGGAGTACGGGTACAGAGAAAATGAGAGTAATATTTGAACCATTGAATCCCAAGTCGAACCACAAGAGTGCACTCAGAGCCACTCAACAGACGTCCCTACGTTGTCATCGGTTGTGCCTCCATACTCCCTCCGCCCGACCCCGCCGTCTTGTGTTTACTAACACTCCCAAAACGAACACCCCGAGCCCAGTTCCTTATGACAAGTCAACCAGAAGTGTAAAAACCAAAGCGACAAGCTTTGTGGCTGTTGCAATAATAGAAGGGGAGAACCGAGTGAATAGATTAAGATATAGAGAGAAGAGAGAGAAGGAGAAAGACTCGAGATATATACAAGAGAGTAGTGTGCCTTATGCCCTATTGGGTGCCCTACCATCAGCTGGTCAGCTCCATCATCGGTCAGGTCTATTTATGCAATAATGGCCTTGGCCCTGTACTAGAGTGATACATTGTGCACCGCCATATTCCCCACCGCTTCGTGCCCTCACCTCCAGCGGCCACGGAAGTAGTCCCCCGGACCCCAATTCCTACCGCACACCAATATTTAAAGCCAACACTTCCACATCTAGATTCCGATCATAAACCAGACCAAAACCATATTTTCGCAACGCTAGTCATATCAAACATTAACGTTCTGCAAGGAATAACTTCCTCCTATAAACATAGACAGACCAGCAGACACCAAAGTATATGGATAGGCAAAAAACCACAAAACACCCAACCTCTCAATCCAACCCTTTTCTAACTCAACTCGATCCAAACCGTAGCAACAGCGAGTGAGCGGTGATGAGCGGCGGCGATCAAAGACGGTCTCCGCCTCGGTTCCACTCGCTTCTCTACGCCCTCCCACGATAGGATTACTCACACTCCAACAGACGCTGGCATTGATAGGCATTGGGTACTAGGCAGTCGGTGTGGAATCAAACCCCACAATCCAGACGGCGTGGAATACCAATTGCAATATACGGTGTCAAATACCCTATCACCCAGCCTCACAACACCTCCGCCTCACGCACACCCTCAAAACCCCACTTGCAACCTTCACTTCAAGTAATATAAAAATATTTTAACCAACTCTCCTACCTACTACCATCCGCTAGTTATCGAAACCCGCTCTCTCCCCTCTCTTTCCCCTCATGTCCCCCATGCAACCAAATTCTTTGATGAAAGGAGATATTCGATAAAAAAACTCTTTGAACACGCACACACAAGAACCAAAACCCTCACACACCCACGACGACCACTTTCATTGCGTTTGTTCACCAGGAAAAATTCACCAAAGAAAATGAAAATTTGTAATAAAAAAAGGAAAACACAAAAAATAGAGGTGTACAGTGGTTAAAGGTAAAGGAGGTTTTGAAGAGTAAAGCAGTTTTTTAAAAAAAAACCAAGGCTAAACTAATTAGAAAAACACGACACACATACACACAACGGGACATTCGCGGCCATCCAGACCTAGACCTAGAAAAGTAAAAAAGTAAAAAAAAAAACAGCAGTAAGTAGAGTGGTCCCCCAATCAGAACCTTCGTCTCGTCCGACTCCCCAACCGTTCACTCCTCCAATTCTCATACCAGTACTCGCGACTCTTTTCCCGCAGCTCTGCCCGCCACTCACTGAACACGCAATACTTCAGCCGCGCAAAGTCGCAGTGCTTCTCGTTGTATGGATCCGCAAAGCCCCATGGGAAGTGTCGGCCCACGGGTTCGCCGGGTTCGTAAGAGTCCGGGGAGACGACAGATAAGGGGATGAAGGTGAGGCCTGCGCTGAAGCCTGTTTCCTTGACCGAGGTTGGTGCCGCTGTGGGATCTGCAGAGCCGTCATCGTCATCGTCCTGAGCATTGACGTAATCGTCTTCGTCCACTTCGGGTAGTGATCCCCGTTTGGACTTGGGGACGGGTACGGTCTCCTCGTCGTCATCTTCTCCTTCGACTTCTAGCTCCAGTGACTCGAGTGGATCCTCACCGGCTGCACGTAGGCCTTTCCGGACTATCTCTTTGAGGTGCTCCATGTGCTTCGATGTGCAGGTATCGGCCTTGCTGATAACGGGAACCACAATTGTCTTTCCGTGCAACGCTTTGAAGACAGAAATATCCAAGTCGGGATCCAAGCCGCCAATTTCGTTAGAAGACCCCATCTTTCCAAGGTAGTGGTTGTTTGGTGTCAATCGTGCGGGGTCGAGAAGGAGGAAGACGCAATGAATATGGGTGTCCCTAACACCTGGTGCACGCACGACTTTGGTCTCCTCGGAAAATGTTTCCTCGAACTTGGCTTCGATGAAAGCAACGGTCTCCCGCAGCTGCAAGTCGACAACATTCTTTTCTAGTCCTGCAGAATCCCACAGTGTGAGCCCAATGCGTTCACCATCGATCTCCGTCTCAATGTATGTCGACTTAAAGTCACTGTCGGAGGTGGTCCCGGTGTGGTCGGTCTGTGGGGCCTCCTCGGCATGTTGTCCGCGTTTCTTCAAGGCGAGAGATTGACGGAGGAAGCGGAGAAATGAGGATTTGCCGGAGTTTCGGGCGCCGATGACGAGGATGCTATTGATAGAAATATATTAACTATGCACGGGGTGCTAGAAGGGGCTGCGGGAGTGTGCAGTTGACGGGGAGCTGCATAAAGTATCACAAAGCACGTACTTGAACGGAGTTGGATCCTTTCTCCTCCTCACACGTCTTGGTGAGTTGACAGTGCTAACAGCACTGCTGGCATAGCTATATCTCCCCCGATGTGCCATGCTTCCAATATTCGCGTACGGATCTTCCGAGATGGGCACCGAGCTGCTCTTAACATACTCTCCTGCCGGACCAATAACCGAGTCCGTACTCTTCCTTCCAGGCACAAAGCTCCCAAACTGTGGATGCTGTTGCTGCGTGTGTGACATGTCCCCGTTGGTCTCCGTGTGCTCTTGATCGTCGTCTGATCTGCCAGAAAGGATATCGACCGAGTCTCTAACGTCCTTTCCGAGCAGATGGCGGGGGAATCCGGTGGTGTTGTTTGTGTTGTTACTGGAACCGTTGGCAATAGGATCGGGCAGCTTGGGAGGGGTAGGAGCAACGACAGGCATCGACTTTCGGACAGGATCGCCGGATTTGCTGCGACGGAGGAAAGAGAGAGGAGTTCGTCTCGGAGGATTACTTGACGTTGAAGCGCGAGACTGGATCTGATGCTGGGGAAGAGGAGGAACAGACTCGTTCGAGTGGTGGTCAGACGAGTGGGTGTCGGAAGCTGACTTGGGAGTCGGGGGTCGCAGCTGCGACTGGGAAGAACGGGTGGCCATCGTAAAGTGAGGTATGGTGACTATGTACTTAGGTATGTACCGTACCTAGACCGGTATTATGTATGAAATATATGTACGCTGCTGCTGCTGCTGAACGAGAGACCGAGGAAAGAAGTATATAATGCCCCAACTGAATCCAATCGCGTTTTTCCACCGCTTCTTGTCGATGATGAATACGATACTGTGTTCCAGCTCTGCGCCTGCGCTTTTTCGCGAGGTGTGGAGAGGCGGATGAATTGTGATGGGCGGTACCTGTTGTCGGTCTTCCCTCTACTTGAAACACCCAAGTTAATCAATCTATCATTACTCGTCAACAAACAACTCTCTCACACCTCCCCTCCCCCTCCATTCTCCCCATCTATAACACATCCCCTCCCTCCCTCCCAGAAATTAGTTAAAAAAATCGCCAATAAACGCACCTTGGCGAGATCCCACACAGAAATCCCGTTTCGTTCCTCTTTCGTAGCGCGACTTCCGATTTGCGAAACTAGCTGACAGCGACGGCGCGTGTGAAGCGAAAGGGGTTGATGTGATGACAACGACCACAACGACGACGATGGCAACGGCGACAAGAAGTGAACTAACGTAACGAAAGACGGAACGTTATCGTGAGGATCTTCCAGAGATCAATGATGATGAATGATGGCGACAGACAGCGTGACGACGTAGGGGAGAGGGAGAAAGGGAGGGGTGGTGGTGTGCACTCGTGGGTTGAATTGACGATGGGCAGAGTGTGAAGGGAAGCAGTCAGTCGACGAACACTGGGAACCCGGGTCGTGATGCAAGGGAAAGCAGGCAGTAAGGTAACGTTTTTTCTTTAACCACCATAATAATAGGGGCGGTTTCATGTTTGGCCCACAAACCCCCCTCCTCCTCCCCCTTCAGGTCGTGGTAAATTGCCGCCTCGGGCAAGTTACTGGCTGTGATGGTACTAGATCCGCAGGGTCTTCTGCGGGCAGGGATTGGGTACATTGATGCTAAGCCTTGGGGAACGTCACCGTGCCAGTTCGCCCATGTACTGAAGCACAGGGGAGCTGTCTCTGGTATCTCTGATATAGCTGTGCTCTGGGTGTCCCATCTCCATCTTTCAACGGGCACTGGTGTCGTCGTCGAAACTAGGTGTGGGAGATCCAGCACTTCGCTTGGGGTACCGAGATCTGGACGCTACCACGACTCAACTTTGATATCACGTGTGCGACCAATGAAGTTAGCTGGAGGACTAGCAAGGGCGTTGCAATATCAACTACGGACTGTCCGCAACCTCATCTCAGGTAGGGCATTTGGCCCGGATGAGTAGCACCACCGTTTTTTTTTTTGCAATCCTCCGTAACGGCAGCAGCAATCATATCGATAACTATCCTACAGATCGGATCTCACTCACGTGGCCATTGCTGATGGGTGGTGGGGGCTACATCCTTCCACTGAGCTTCTTTTGACCTGGGTATACCCCAGCAGCTCCCTGGGATTCGGCCCATGCCGACTTCCATTCGTCTCTTGGAATCATAATACCAAGTTTTTCCCCGTTCCGAATTGCAAGACTCTTCTCCATTTTCCCCTCTTTCAATCACTCGGAAGCTCAATATCCGGTTTCAGACGGTAGGTATCACAGTGTGAAGATTTCCCTGCCCCAATACGGGGACCGAGGTAACACGATCACCAACCGTTAACCATCCCTAGGGTGTTTGCATAAACTCGTCGTTGGGAGACAGGGAATAAAAAATACCAAAGCTTCCTCTGACTTCACAACTACCTGGCTCTTCTCAGTTTCAGCCACTGCCGGGCCCCGCAAATGTAGGCAGTTGGAATAGCAATACTCAATGTATAAGTATATACAAGGGTAAAGTAGGCGCTACGTATCTTCGATGGATCTAGCAGCGAATCGGTGACTTCGGAAGTGCATTATGCGTTTGAAACACCCACCCAATACAGGCGCCACTTTGTGACAGGCACATACTATTGTGTATCTGCGCAGATCAGTACATAGGCGCTTTATTCTATCCGTCTTACGTTTCACCGGCGGTAGAAGGAGCAGAAGTAATGGATTCGTATATCTGGGGGTGGAACGATATGCGCCAGGGATCGCGTCCACAGTTCTAGCAATTCCATTTGGTCTCAGAGATAAGCTGCTCAATTCATTTTTGGATAGACTGCAAGAATAGCGTATAGAATCGCGTCTATGTAGTACATCTCTCGGCGGCTACACTTCCTGTCCTGACGAGAATTTTCGAGAATCAAGACATAATACATATCGTGCCACAAGTAAATCCCCCATTCCTCCTCCTTGCCCAAGTAGCATCAATCCCACAAAATCCAGAAACCATACGGAAGACACAATACAACATCTCTCATGATTCCTTCCCCAGAGCCTAGTCTAACCGTTTATCTTATACTTTCTACCTCTACACCTCTCCCTCGCGTCACCCCTCCCCCCCCCCACCCACCCCCCACAACCTACAATCCATTCCGGATCCACCCCAACCCAACCAGCATTAACCTACCCCCCCTTCTGCATTCCTCCCATTTCAAATCCAAATACCGGGTGACACTCCATGACCCATCACTAAATCTCACCCTCCTCTCTTTATCATCACCAAGATTCTAGCAGAATCTAGAACATTCCATCCACCAGAAAGACCACGTGGTTTTCTGTTTCGCCTCATGTGGCAGTAGATGGTTGGTTCGCCACTGTGAGTTGGGATGATGGGATGATGAGGTGGTGGATGCGGGTATGTGGAGACTAGAGTTTTGTTATGACTGGTTGCAGGGTAGATCGTTGGTGCTTGTGGCCCGTAAGGCGTTGGTCTGCTACACGGAGTTGGGGTTGTCTAGATTATCCTCAAGAATGTCCCCAGTTTGGTTTCGAAGTCGTTAACTCCTTCGCCCCAACCTTGGACTTCCCGCCACCACGCCCTTCCCATCCTCACCTCCCATTTCCTCACCTCCCATTTCCTCACCTCGTTCCCCTCACCCTCACCCTTCTTTACTCCCCTCACCCCTCTTTACTCCCCTCACCCCATCCTGAACCCCTCTTGCCACCCATCCAACCCACCTCACTATCCCAATCACCAAAAATCACACCCCCCCCAAAACCACAACTCAAAATAGACTAAATTTTTTAGTAATTTCTCCCTCCTTTGTAATAACTGTATCAATACTGCAAGAAACCCCAGTCATCGTAGTATACACAAATCTACCAATGGTGACGCGAATGCATAGACCCTAAATTGGAGTTGGCCGGACTGCCGGTGGCCGGTGCATATTTGTCTAACCTATCTTTGCGCATTGAACCCGAGGCGAAGTCACTCTGCCACGGGTCCCTTTGTCAAGCCACCATGGGTTCTATGTGCCATATTCAGACACCAGTATTACCAGTCTCAATATTTTACGAGCATTCATCGAATTAAAGACTAACAGAACCCAATCAAGGACATAAGAAAGAAAAGAAAAACAAAAAAACGTAGAGCAACACACACACAACAAGGACACAGATTCAAAGCGCAGCAAACGGGTTGATGGTAATGGGTGAAACTACAGTACGATGAAACGAAACGAAGGATATGGATATGATTCAATGGTGGTGAGAAGCGAATAAAGACACTTGATCACAAAGGAATCGAACCGCTTTTTCTCCCTCTCCATCTTGGCCACCTGTTATGGCGTCCCCTCTTTCTTCCCTCATTACACATCCACATTATACCGAACTTAGTACTCGGCCTCCTCAACCTCATCACCGACGGAGTCGGTAGCAACCTCCTCGTAATCTCGTTCTGTTGAGTATGCGTTAGTGATTGCTCAGTACTTCGGAAAAGAAACTACACACCCAAAGCAGCCAAGTCTTCACGAGCCTCAGAGAATTCACCCTCCTCCATACCCTCACCAACGTACCAGTGCACGAAAGCACGCTTGCTGTACATAAGATCAAACTTTGCACTAAGAGCACCCCATGCCTCGGCGATAGCAGTGGTGTTCGACAACATGCACCTATTACCATTAGCTTGGTACGAGGCCAAATTCGGACGGAACTTACACAGCGCGATTGACCTTGGCCAAGTCACCATTTGGCACAAGCTGAGGAGGCTGGTAGCAGATACCAATCTTGAAACCAGTTGGGCACCAGTCGACAAACTGGATGGTACGCTTGGTCTTAATACTAGCAACAGCACCGTGCACCTCCTTGGGGACAACGTCTCCACGGTACAACAAGCAGGTAGCCATGTACTTTCCGTTGCGTGGGTCGCACTTGACCATCTGGTTGTGGGGCTCGAAGCACGAGTTGGAGATCTCCTGGACGGAATTGGCCTCATGCGAAGCCTTTGCCGCAGAGATGACAGGGGCGTAAGAGACGAGAGGGAAATGGATACGGGGGTAGGGGACCAAGTTGGTCTGGAACTCGTTGAGATCGACGTTGAGCGAACCATCGAAACGGAGAGAGGCAGTGATGGAAGACACGACTGCAATTACGTTAGAAATGTGAACCTTCCCTGCTGAAATATCAAAATCAGATACGCACCCTGGGCGATCAGTCTGTTCAAGTTCTCGTAGTTGGGTCTTTCAATGTCCAAGTTTCTGCGGCAAATGTCGTAAATAGCCTCGTTGTCAACCATGAAAGAGCAGTCGGAGTGCTCAAGAGTGGTGTGAGTCGTCAAGATGGAGTTGTAAGGCTCAACAACGGCAGTCGACACCTGAGGTGCAGGGTAGACAGAGAACTCCAACTTGCACTTCTTGCCGTAGTCAACGGAAAGGCGCTCCATCAACAAAGCACCAAAACCGGATCCCGTACCACCACCGAAAGAGTGGAAGACAAGGAAACCCTGAAGACCACCACAGTTGTCTGTTCCCCCAAACGTTAGCTTGGTTATGCTAAGTCGATATTTGTGACGGTGGCGATAAAGACATACCGGCAACACGGCGAATCTTATCAAGCACTTGGTCAATCAATTCCTTTCCGACAGTGTAGTGTCCACGGGCATCTATTTCCAATTAGTTTTCATCGCCGGATCGAAGCCAGTAGCACTCCCGGGGTCCATACAGTTGTTTGACGCATCCTCCTTTCCAGTGATCATCTGCTCGGGGTGGAACAGATTCCGGTAGATACCGGTTCGCACCTCGTCGACCACATTGGGTTCCAAATCGACGTAAATTGTTCTAGGAACGTACTTTCCCTGACCTATCGGTGAAGAGCTTCGTTAAAAAGTGTTTCATAATACCACCTATCCTTCTATAGAGCTTGGTAAAGTTTCGGTGGCAATTGCGGAAAAAGGAAGATTGAATCCGGCGTACCTGTCTCGGAGAAAAATGTGCTGAATCCTTGATCCTGAGGACCCCTTTGACGCTCCTCAGTGAGGTATCCATCGGGCTACACAAGTAACAATCAGTATATCTAATCGATAAAGCACGTCTCGCATATGCACAACCACAGCCGATATATCATGGGTGGCAAATCGGGCGATGAGATGAGATGAGGGATTGGATGTACCTGGATACCGTGCTCAAGACAGTATAACTAAATGCCGAGAGTTAGCACGTCGCGGAAGCTCAAGAACGAGTCGAGACGGAATGTAGAAGCTTACCTCCCAGCACGAATTGGCAATCTGGCAACCAGCCTGACCGACTGCATTATCGCGATAGAAGTCAGTACGACGTGTCCCATAAGGTTTCAGGGGTTGTTTTTGTTGATAGATTGAGATCACGCGTGGGATAAGGGGGTAAGAAACGCAGGCGGGGTATGCCGATGCTTATGTTGACGTACCGTTGAGCGAAATGACCTCTCTCATGATTAAAGATTTAGGTTGTTGATGATAATAAGAAGGAAGATGATGAACTCGTTGACTGTCGTGAAGGGCTGATGTTTGAAGTGATGGAGGAGGAGGGAGAAGAAGGGGAGCAACCGCGTTGGAGAGAAGATGTGTGGTCTGTCTGGCTAAAAGGGTGTGTGCTGTGTTTTTTTTTCGTTGCCGACAACAGACTGGCTCGCGCTAGCCTTATATGGCCTAACGCATCATTCCGCGCGACTTGGCAACAGGCGACTCCCCATCCGCATATCGACACCGACCGATACAGAGATGGCCGCCCTTGTTCTGGAAGGATTGGAGTGCAATTACACCTGCTGCATCAGCAAAAAGGGAAGGCAGGGGAAGTCGTTCCTTGCGTCGAACTGTGCCATCTCATCCTCAGATCCATCTCGAACCTCTAACCAAAAGAGTAGGCGATTGGGGTAGCTGCAACGCACAGACCATCGCCTTTCCGACAGCGGGCGGCAAAGTTGAGAGAATTATAAATTACCTCCTTCTTCTCGAATACTCAACAGACACACGATCCGTCACCAGACTCGCGGGGGACCGAATCATCAGCACTCAAAACCATCAACCAACGACCAAATTTGTTTACACGAACGAATTGGGCAATCCTAGCCTGAGTGTACACTCTGACCTCTTTCTGTGGACTGCCTCATTTGTAGTGGTGGCCAATCCGCGCTATTTTCCCCACACTAAATTTTGGTGTGGTGGCCGCGAAACAACGAGATCACATGATGTCACTCGAGATCATTCGAATTTCGATTCGCGGTGCGATGTCCGTCTTCATATCTTTCGACAGGCAGTTACACAACATTTAGGGAATGGATTAACACCTGTGTCGTTGTTGAGTCGGTGCATAGGATCTTGAGTATCAGTACGGTGCTTTTCGTCTATGGCGTCTATTGCGTTAAGCAGACTTCCAGCTGTACCACTTCCTTGGCAAGTAGCGAGGCCGCTACCTTCCAAGGTTCCTATGGTACTTGGCGAGTATTAGAACAAAATCGAGTAGTCACACATCTTTTTCTCCGTACTCCCGAGGTCCCTATGAGATGCAGCATCTATGCCCACCTCTGCCCGTTCGGGCCAGTTCACTTTAGCCAGCTTGTGAACACAACTACAAATAGGGCTGAGGAGTGAGATTTTATGTACAATATGTACAATCTCCCTTGCAAGAATAAATCCAAGCATTACTAACAATCAACAATCAAGGGCATCAATAGAAAAAACACAAGCACTCATCTCATCCCTGTACCGCCGCCGCCGCCGTAGTAGCTTCCGCCTCCATCTCTCCTGGCACCCCAAATATACCCAGGATCATGTCCCAACCCCATCGCCAATTCTTCCACCGTCTCAACACCACACTGATCATAAGACCTTAGGAATCCATACCCATTATCATATTTCGAACCTTTATTATATCCTATTCACTATCAGCACTCCCTTCTCCCCCTTTCCGGAGGGTATACGAACCAAAATCCAACTCTATCGTCGGTCCCGCTATATCCTTACACCTTCCCTCATAATGATGATCACAAACTCTATGCCGCCTTTCCCCGGCACCAGCCAACCTAGCAATGTGATCTGCTCTACGATCCGTGTTCCGTCCTAGCTCGCTATATAACCGCTCCTCATCCGTTTGTGGCTTCCCGTGCTCCCGTTCTAGCTGGGTACGGAATTCACCTTTAGGCCCTTCGGGATGGGGAAGAACTTTTGCGTCGAATGCGTCGAGGGCTGTGGAGGCGAGGTCTTCGCGGTATTGCCCGGGGGTGAGGGCGCTGGCTAGGGTGAATAATGTGAGGAGTAGAACGGTTGGTAGCATTTTGGATGGTTGTGTTGGAGAGGATGTGAGGGGGCGGGTTATAAGTGCTACGGTTGAGGTAGCTATGTTCGAAGATTGTTACTTAGGCGGTCAAAAAGTTTTGGCAATGTGAGGACTACCATTCAGCCCTAAATCAACCAAAGCTTTTGATCGCCTAAGTATGGTCTGGGCCGTGATGTGCGAGTAAGTAGTATGAAGGCATCTCAACCTTCAGGTGAATATGGAGTTGTGGTGGAAAGAGAAGGTTTGAAAGATTAACTCACGGACCAAGGTTTGTTTAAACGCGATGATAGTGACTGATTGATGATTTCTAAGTTTGTACTACCCCCCGAAGAGGATATAACGCAATGGACAGAGTACGCAATCGATATCAGCGATCTGAGTAATATCATTAGGTGCATGGTCATATGAATGGATTCGTAACTTGAATCAAATTTAAACTGTACCGTTTCCCAGCTAGAATGCGTAATGTTACAGGATTTGTATTGCGTGACGAATCGGAGTAATTCTGTACTTGTAGAATTCACAAAACCACAGCGTAGGGAGCGCAACCGTCAACGACCATGAGATCTTAATTTTGTACTTACAGCGCAACTAACTATGGGATCCTAATCCTTTTCTTGAAAATTCACTGCTTCTGGCAAGTCATGAGAGCCTCAAATGATACACCCAGACCACCTCGGCTATATACTTTCTCTTTAGCTCAAACCGAGTTTCTACCACTCAAAGGCTATTACTCACTCTATATTGTGCTGAAGGGTACCTGAACCTAACCCATCCCCTCCAAATTTTTAAATTTGGACTTCTTTGCCCCGCCTCAGTAACGCTCCGCATGGGCCTGGTTCCGGCAAGTTATCCGAAACTTTATTCCAACGTCTAGCGTGTGGGAGGTGCTAGAAGACCCTTCCTTTCGCTGCCCCTCCTCATCTACGTACTTGTATGTTCTGTTCCTCCTTTGGATTTTGAGGCGTCTGTAACCTATATTCCGAACCCACCGATTCGTGCTGTTTTGGATGCATTTTTTTCGACGAGAATCGAGCTTGAAGACATAACTTTCCAGACCCCTTTGAACCAACCTTGCTGTGCTGGCCATTATGAAAGGAGAATGGTGGATTAGTCGGACGAAAATAAGTAGGAACGTTTAAACCATTAGTATCTAGTCCCTCCCTAGTAATTCATTTCTGAATCGTCAAGTTTTTGCGTCCTCCCTCCGGTTCTTCGATCATACAATGCATCATGGCCTGTTCTCTCACCCACAGACCTGAACATACTCGTCCCGTGACAACAGAGCTCACTATAACAATTGCAGTTGTCGTGAGCTGCCACCACCCCGATATAGATCACAAACTACCTAAGCCTCGCCATCTGCTGTGAGAACCCGCAAGGGCTAGCACGGAGCTATAAATTCCTCTCTTTCCACCGTCCAAAACTGCTTCGATTCATCATACTAGTCGTACATCGGGGTCTCTGCAGTCTATTGTAGCAGCAGGGGGGTATCACAAAATGGTTCTCAGCTGCATAGAAAATTACAGTGGATCATAAAAGCCGATTTCGTTTCGTTGTTTCTATCCCCTGTTAAACAGGCTGTAAACAAGCAGTTTGATGTAGTTCGAATGTCTATGATTAAAACACGAGGTGGAGATGGTAGTGGACATGGTGGATGTGTTAATGGACCAGTAGTGTAGATAAAATTAAAGTTTTATCTAACATCATGGACATCAGCATCGGGGATCACTGAGTGAGAATGGATGATCAATCATAACATATCATGCCTACATGAAAAATCACACAGCTTCCGCCTAATACTTGCAACCAAGTACGTATCGACAGGTAACCATCGAGCGAAACCTGATAAAGTTAGTCCTTATCGTTTTTGATTGCATGGTGGCAACGGAAGGGACCCACTATCTGTTCTGTTGGGCTTGAGAACGACAGGATACACGCTTCAAGATTTTCCGTTCTCCTCTTCCTGCCGCTAATGCTAAAGAAAGCTGCAAACTAGAAGCTTATACATATAACAAACAAACCGACCACAAAAGCTCCCCAAATTACAAACTCAAACACACCATAAGTTCAATTACCATTCACAACCAGCCCACAAGCCCCCAAAACCCCATACCACATTCCCCTCCCAAAGTCTCCCTTCACTCCCCCCACCTTCCCCGCACCACTGGCACTCCCGCAACCTCAAGCGGCACATCCAGGGGAATCTCATTTCCCTCTTTCGTCCTCGCATACGCTCTCCTGTCGTCAACTTTCCTCCTCCTGACAATCGTCGGCTTATCCTCCTCCTCCTCCTTCCGTTTCGAGGAGGAGGAGGATTGGGAGTTAAGTTTCTCCGCCTTTCTCAGTTTCTTGATACGTTCTTCGCAGGCACGGGGGGTGCAGCCGAGGGCTGCGGCGACGCGCGTGTAGTCGACGGTGATGCGGTGGGTGGAGAGGATTGCGAGGAGGAGGGATTGGTCGGCTTTTGCTGGGGGGTGGTTAGCGGGGATGGGGGGAGGGGGGAGGGGGAGGTACCGTCCCATTTCATTGTGGCGTGTGGAGTGGTGGGAGAGAGGGAGGAGATGGGGGGAGGGAGTTTTGAAGTTAAGTATTCAAATGTTGTGATGGTGATGGCGGTGGTTGGTGGGTGATGGTGAGTTCTTTATATTTCGGGAGGATTCGGGTGGCTAATGGGATGGGTGGGGAGATATATAGTCCACGAAAGCAAGTAAGCAAGCAAGAAAACACACCCCGAGAGCCTTTGGTCATAGAATATGGTTCGTTCACGCATTTGGGTCATTTGCAGTTATCATTTCATGCTTATCATTGCTTTTTCATCTTGATTCTTGTTCTTGAAGTTCTCAAACTAGTATCATTTCGCGAACCCGTATCGTACAAGGTACAATCTTCCCATCTAGATATCTTCACTCCCAAAGTACCCATTCCACCCTCATCCAAACAATCATCCTACCCTCCTATCTCAATCCTAAGCCTCCCCCTCACCCTTAACCCCAACCTCCTCATCATCCTCCATCTCCTCCTCATTCACCTTCCCGTTCCTTCCCTTCTTTCTCCCTCCCCCTCCTCCCGCTCTTCCCGTAGCTTCTCTCTTCCTCTTCTTTCCCTTATCCTTATCCATATCCTTTTCCGGCGCTGCCACGTTTGAAGAAGCTTTAGCCTCCCGCTTCAGCTTCGCAATGCGTTCTTCGATCGCCTTTGCGGTTGCACCTGTGCTGTGTCACCAGCTTGTATAGCGTGGAGGAGGGGGGTAAGGTACCATGAAAGAGTTTCGCAAGCTCAACGGTGTCGTAGGCTTTTGCGGAGCGCTCGATAAGGCGGATGAGGAGCTTGTTTGCGTTAGTTAAGGTAAGGTAAGTAGAGTGTGGAGTGTGGTGGATAGGGTACTTTGCGGTCGTTTTCGGGGGTCCAGATCTATGGAGGTTAGTAGAGCGGGATGGAAAGAGAGGGGGTGGTACAGGGACGTACCACTTTCGGCATGAAGATGGCTGAGGCAGTGGTGGTGTTTCACAAGAGACCGGAAGAAGTTGTGGCTGGAATTGAGGAGCTTCTAGGGTCTGTGGGTGAGAGGTAGAGGGTGGAGAAATGGCGGGTGGTGTTTGGAAAGAGGGGTGGGTGGGAGGGAATGAAGTTGTAGTGGGGGGAGGTTTGGGGGCGGGGTATGTTTGATATTCAAGTTTACAAGCTGCAGGTCATGGAATAAGCAAGAAACTTCGGGAAGCCAACAACAAAGAAGGAACTGATGAGAAGAGCCATGTTTGCTTGCTCTAGTTTGTACTTTTCTTTCTGTCTTACACACGCATTCGATATCCTTAGATCTTTCAGTCCCAAAGGTTACCAAAACAAGCTTCGCTCCGCCCAGACACAGGCCTGAAGTTTTACCAAGTTTTTCCACCCAAAAAAAGATACACAATCTTCTACCGTCCCCTCCCCTCAAAACGAGAACCCCATCACCTCCGTCACCTCCGTATCACTCGCACTACTCCACGGCTCATCGGGAGTATCTTCTCTATCCTCCATCTCCATTTTAACCGCCATAGCCTTTCTTTTCCGGGGGGTTTCTGGGGTTTCTGGGGTCCCCTCGTGACTGGATGATCTGCGTATAGTAGTAATATTTTTCGTGACGCTCTTTCTTTTGGTAGGGCTTGGGTTTGCATCCCCAGCAATTGCCTTTCGTTTGCGGGGGGTGGGGGCGGCTTCAGTCGGGCGCTCACCACTTGCGACTTCCGCGGCGAGTTGCTTTCCGGTTGCTTTGACGGTGCGGAAGCGGGTCTCGATTGTATCGTATGTTGCGCCCTCGCCGAAGATGGCGGCGATCGCGTGGTAGTTCTGTAGTCTGTTAATGAAAGACGACGACGAGGACATGGGTGAGCCATACCAATTTCATGCTTGGATGGGCAACGATAGTTGCAGCGAGGAGACGCTGGTATTTCTCCGCAGTCCAAACTACTCGTGCCTTTCCCATTTTGCGACTGGATTTGTTACTTTGTTAGAAGTGTAATGTGGCAAACTTCAACAAAATACCTACAGTTGTATGTAGAGGAGCGTAAAAACTCAAGGGTTCAAGAAGGAAGTGGCAATACACTGTGAAGAATATTTTGATATGAAGTTGGGCTGTAGGGAGGGAGCAAAACAGACGACAACTTCCCCATCTTTATGCCTGCACAACACACCTCTTCTTCGACCCAACAACAGGGACATGTATTGTACCACAAAGAAGGCAGTAGCAGGAGGGGCCCGTGTGTTCTATCCCTACAGTCGGTACGGTTGGTTTGAAATTGAGGCTTCACACTGCCGCAGAAAGCATAGGGGCTGAGGTTGTCTGTTGGCTACTGGGCCTTTCGACCACCCACCACCAACTCTGGCAAGACAGCTGGAAGCGGCACTTTGCCCCACACCCATGCATTCGTGAGTCACGTATCGGGTGCACGGTTGTCGTCTGCAGGACAAGACCATGAAGTGCAGTTACACGAGTTTCAAGTTGTATGCCTCAATGTGATTAGTGTCTCAGACGCTCCAAACGCTGCGTGCCGACCCGCGCCACTAGTAACTCCTCGCTCAACAAGGAAATACAGAACATCAAATATATCCACCGAACTATTCCGTCAGCTCCTCTTCTTCTTCTTCGGTCTCATCCGCTTCGTTTTTGACTCTTGCAACCTTCTTGGTCGGTGTGCCTTCCTCCGTCCACTTTCGCTTCTTGGGTTTCATCTCCGACTCGCTTTTCTTTTTGGGCGTTCTGGCCACGGGTTTTGCAAGTGGAGCACTGATGCCGTCATCAAGGCTGCATTTGCACATGTTAGTTATTGCTGTGGAAGGAGGGGGTGGGGAGAAAACTCTTGCACAAGCTGTTGTGCTTCCTTCTTTATGACTCGCAGTCGGTGGTCAACACTGGCTTTTGTTGTGTTGCCGCAAAGCTGGGCAATGTAGTCGTAGTCGAGTTTGATGACAGATCTGTTCGCTGCAAAGATGGAAAGGAGAAGACGGCGGTCCCGCTCTTGGGTCCACGCACTGGGCATTGTGTGTGTTGGAAGTTGGTTTTTTTTGGATTGCGGATGGATTGGAAGGGGCAGAAGGATGAAGTGGATGGGAAGATGGGGGGTGTCTTATAGGCGGTGTGAACTCGGCCCACATAGAGTAAACTTGGGAATCAATTTCTAGCTTCTATATTGATGTGATATCTGCAATCCGCAATAAAAAAAAATACAACAAATCTACTAAACATCCTCGCTTTCGCTCTTCACCCCGCTCTCACTCTTAACCTTCCAGCTTCCCACCCCCCTCTTCGTAATCCCTCCTTCAGCCACCTTTTGGTTCTTCCGCTTCCGTGGCGACGGAGTAGCACTCGCACTTGTACTCCCACCATCTCCACCCTCGCAACCCACACCCACTCTGATAAGTCCCCGTATACGCCCTCTAATGGCCTCGCGGCTGGCTCCCTGGCCAAAATGTTGGGCGCATTTCACGTAGTCGACTTTGATGTTGTGGACTTGGAGGATTATGAGGAGGAGGCGGGCATCGTTTTGAGCGTTCCAGGTTATGGTCATGATTTTGCGGTATTGTGTTTGCGGGGTAGGTGTATTGAATGTAGTGTAACAGAGCGAGACAAGGAGGCGAGGATGATAGCAGTAGCGGATGGTTCTGGTTTGCTGGTGTGGAGTGGGTGGAATTTATATGTATTCAAGCCTTGTACACAGGTATCTCCAAGTTTCTAGAGCTACCAATTCCCTCATCCTGATACACCATGGTTCACGATGGAGCTGCTTTTCTACGTGTGTGTGTGTGTGTGTGTGTGTGATAAACAGAAATCTGGAAGAGAAGTGCACTTTCCTGAGAGTACTCTCACCTCCTGTATTATCTCGCCGATCTTCGCGCGCCACCAACACAACACCAACACCCGACTGCACAGACCCCGCTTGAGTGACTTCCTGTTGATTTGAAGTCGGGTATACGGGAGATAACAGAGTACCTAACAGGTATTTACCTCTCTCCCTCTCTCTTCCCTTTGCTACCAAACAGCACCTCACTTCATCCCCTTACACACCCTGATTCCTTCCTCTCTACAAATCACCACAGCAATGGCACCCAGCGCCACCGACACCGAAAAGTTCCTGTTCACAATCCTCAAACGCACTGAGACGACCAAGGTATAACCCCTGCCCCTCCTTGCCCGCCTCTTCCCCCTCTAACATCAGATCTAGCTCGACTGGGCTGCCATCGCACGCGAAAATGGCCTTCCAACCAGTGGCGCAGCACAAATGCGCTGGTACCGTTTCCGGTCGAAGATGGATCCCGAAGGCTCAAAAACTCCGCGAAAGACGCCGAGCAAGAAGAAGGCGGCGATACCGATGGAACAGCCGGGATCTCCAACCCCTACTGCGAAGAAGAGGAAGAGGGAGGATGAGGTTAAGATTGAAGCTGCAGCTGCAGCTGCAGAATGAGGGGGGATATATTTGTTTATTTATTATCTATCCAAGCACATCTATTTCTGGTAAAAACACACTATCTGGAAAATCCCCAGAGTAGAAACCCTTTTTTAAACGCCAAAATGTTTCCAAATTCAAGAATCTCATACCCATTCCCATTGTGCGAACCCATACGTTGAAGGTAAAGGACTCTAGC
Source organism: Trichophaea hybrida (assembly GCA_015178995.1). Classification (NCBI taxonomy): domain Eukaryota; kingdom Fungi; phylum Ascomycota; class Pezizomycetes; order Pezizales; family Pyronemataceae; genus Trichophaea; species Trichophaea hybrida. Next base: position 95,672 of record WHVE01000097.1, read on the forward strand.
ATTCACAAAACACGTTTGGCAACGTACTTTACAACCCCCGCAATCACGCTACGGCTTCCCATTTGGCTTGACCCGGAAGGCATGGATCCCAGCCTTCGGCCCGCCCATTTTGTCCCTCCTCTCTTCCCATTTTCTATCCCCGCTCCCGTCAGGGATTGTACTGGGATCAATTGGGGCTTTGTCTTTCCTCTTCCCAGAGACGCCTTGTCGCGGGGGTTCGGGCTCTACCTTCGCCTTCGGTGGTTCTATCAATACTGTAAGCTAAAACTGGCAACGTTTTGTCGAAGTTGAACTAGATATAGTCTACGCACTTGGAGTTGGTGGGGTGAACTGGGATGGGGCCGAAACTCCGATTCCGAGATCTTTGACGCCGGTATCGCCCGGGCCGAAGTTGTGGAATGTTGTTGCCGCCGACGGCGGCTGAGTAGCCGCGGGTTTGTTGCTTTTGTCTTTGTCTGGATTTCATAACGAACTAGTTAATATTTAATTGAAGCAAAGGGTGATTGAGGTAATATACTTGAGTTGCCCCCTGTTGGGGGTCGTGATGGATAAGTCTGCTGATATCCATATCTGTAGATGTGTGAATAAAGGAAGACTAATCCGAGAGTGCAAAGCAAACTTGTATTCGTGGAAGTCTGATATAAAACTTGGAACGATAGGGTGACTGTTGCTTCCACCAGATCTTTGTGATTCGCTATAGATGTATGCGCATGCGTATCCTTAAAGCGCCGCGGATTCCATTCAAACTGGACAGAGTCTATTGCTAACCCTGTTAGTATCAAACTAAAGATTTAAATTTCTTGATTGTGGTGTAAGTGCATAGGTAGGTTGTACAATACAAATGATAGAAGCATAATTGCCCCAGATGCATATGAGACGAAAGATGCATGTGCACGGGAAAGGGAAGTAAACATAACAACGTCTTCTACATACCACGGCTTGAGCCTCAGAGTTGGTCGGATTGTTTTTGGTTTGAGTAGATGTGAAGTTGCGAAGGCGATCTGTGTCGTTTGTATTTGAGAGGAGGAATTTGACGATATGAAGATGAGAGTGGAGGTTCAGAACCAGCAATGTCCACAGGAAAGATGATCGTTCTTATATCTTCAGGAAGAGACACTAGACGATGCAAAATTGCTAGAATAAAGATCAATACTGGACAGATTCGGTGAGTAGAGGAAAAACCACAGTTTTTTGGTCGGGCTGCTATATTTACAATTAAAGGCAAACCAACGCACGATCCGTGAGCCACAGCCACTTGAAGACTACAAGCATGGCATGATTGCTTGACAGCATTTCCGAGTGCGGTCATGGTGCAACGTCTGCGGCACAAGCTGACTGGCTGAGAGAAGTTTGCCTGCTTGTGTGGTTTAATCTTTCGGGTCGAGGTACTTCGTACAGAGCTGGTTTGCTTCCATTTGCAAAGATTGATGATGGTTCAGGACTCAGCTTGTGGTCCGACCGTCTTCCGAGACACCCGCCGTTCTTAATTACTAAATATTTTTTTCACATACAGAGCGGCTCTTTCGTACTCTCAAGTTTTCCTATGGAACTGTCGAGGAATGTCTCAGATTGCTTGGTAGAAACTAAGCTTATGGCAATTTGCAGTCCTCAGTGTCTAGGCATTCTAAATTCGATCAAAGTCTGTGGGTCTATGGGGGATCTGCTTTCTAACGTGTTCACTTATCGGGTTCCTGGATTAAGTGTTGTATGGCATTCGACGTTCCTTATTGAGCCGAGGGTGTAATATCCTTTCTCGTAACGCTGCGAAGTCGGATCCCGACACGGTTGTGCACAGATGATTTGTGGTTAGGGTTAGCTGCACTTCCTCCATCATAGTTTCTGCATATACATCTTGATCAAACTCGGAGCTTGCATCAGCTGTACGATCCCTGTGTTAATTTGATTTAAAGAATTCGAAATCCTAGCCTAATAAGTAGCCGATTCTGAGAGAAGTAGTTATTATAATTGAATGTGTATTTTCGTGTAGTCCTGGAATCAGGAGCTGGAGGATACAGTAAAACGTGTACCATCGTATATGTCCCTGAGCTGGATAGCTAATGGCCGGAAATAGGTACCGGTATTATGTGGTCAATGTTAAAATTTTGACGTATATTCTATACGGATTTTAAGGCGCAAGCCATAAGCATCACTACCCTTGGTAGAGAGTATTCTTCTAGGAATGTAAATTGAGAAGAAAGTTGGGACATACTAGCCTTTGCTGCAAGTGCGGGTGTAGACGAAGAACATTATTGAGCGCTGCAATGACCAAGATAGCAGACGCAAGATTCAAGGCAGAAATGTACCGGCCGTTGCCAAAAAGGGCGAACGGGTTGGCATTGCTTCTGCGTCGTACATCAGTATGTACATGTGGATATCCGAAATCTGCAATGATGAATCGGATTATGGCGATGAAGCTTTGCTGGAATCAATAGAGATCGAGAGGACAGATTCTGGTCCGAGCAGACCAGCGCTCGGAGACAGTATTCCTATTATTCGAACTGGGAGAACGAGACCGTCATAATTCGGTGGTATGCAGCAGATACTGAAGCGTCACTTGAAGGGCTGTCTTTCCGGAATCGATTCGTCGTAAGCAATCGACAACGGCGTAGTAATCGGGCCGGCTAGAAGAGCAGGACGTTGCGCAGTTTGTGCTGTCTTAGAGTTTTCGTCTCATTCTTAGAATGTGAAATATATTAATAAATTTGGTAGAGCTCGCAAACTTAAGACTTAGCTACAGTATTTAAGTGTATACTAAGTACATAACATAAGTACTTACGTACATACAACCTTCCAACTACGAAACAAAAGCCAGCCTCCTTGTCGCATCCCAGCCGCTAATCACACCCGTGTAGGCTCCGCCACAAACCACTCATCTCCGTCTTTTAATAACTCACTGCTCTTAATACCCGTCCTAATGAGCTTCATCTCATCCACATCCTGAGGACGTACCAAAACTTTAACTTCACCAGGCTCATCTGGCGTCTCTATTGGCCATATGAGGATCCACTCGACCGAGAACGAATGGGTGAAGTATGTGAATTCATCGGGAATGACACACACAACCCTTGTGCGGTACTTGTCCTGATCTTGGTCGAGAATCTTGTGGTCAAGGAAGAGAATACCAGTTGTTTGGTCGGAGCGAATGCGAAACAAGCTTGGGGATGAGATATAGGCAAGATCTTTACTGATGGCAACAGGATGTGGGGACGGGGTATGTTGAGAAGGTACAGCTTGATTTAGCCGCGGGGTAATGGATACGGTACTGGCCATTTTATTTCATCCCGTTTGACGTTGCGATCGACGCTGTAGATATACTTCCCACACAGTGAGAATTGAAGGTCTGCTAAGTACAGATCTGCGAAAGTCAGCGGTAGCTCCCATAAGGGAGATAGTAAATTGTATGAAATTCGTACCAATTATTTGCGTTGTGGTGAGTAAATTCGGCTCCATGATCTCTGCGAGCCAGGCTCCGTTCTCAAACATGTAGTTCCAATATGAGAATGCAAACAAATTGGGGCTGGTTGGATGGAAGACCACTCTAATAGCCTGTGGATCCATAGTTGCGCCATCACCAATGGAGTGAGAAGCTTGCAACTTCCATGCTCTATCCGACAGAGAAGTCCCTTTATCATATATCTTCAGCAGAAAGAGATTCTGTGTTGTCGTGATACAAGCCAATCTCGTTTCGCTCTCATTAAAAGTCGCGCTGATGAGCTCATCCGCACTGTCGAGGGGCAAAATTAGGGGTTCTAGAGCATTGGAGTTTCGTTTGTGGATGCAGAATAGCTCCGATTTTGCCGCTAGATAACCTGCATTTGGGCTCAATGAGATGCTGTTGGATACTGCAGGCTTTAGATGCCGTAGGTCTCCAGTGCGGCGATCAACAGGGCCATCGAGTGACCAACTCTCTACGATGACTTCCGGTTTATCTTGGCTTCAACACATCAAGTCAGCATTGGTTTTGATCCAGAATCCATCACTTACTTTATTCTAGAACACATTGCTAGCACGAAGCTCCCGCCATTATCAGTAACCATTCCAGAGCTCTTGCCGTCAGCCAAAAGCATCTTTCTGGAATTTCGCAGTTGCATCTCTTCGTAAGAGTTCCATTCGCTGTTAAGGTTCCGTTCGATAACGTCGCCGTCTGAGGTGACAATTTCCGCAAGATCGCCTCGGGCAGCACCCGACACAATCGAAAACGTCAAGGATGTATCGAAGTCTTTGAAGAGGTATGTCATATGGGCGTCATCACGTCCCAAAGTCCAAACAACGATGGATGAGCCGCCATGATATGATTCCGACGACATTTCGCTGTCACTATGCATAATCCCCGGAAGCCTGGCAACTATCCTTCGCTCATCTTTTGTGAAGAGCGGAAATTGTATGCGCGGAACCTTGGCCATAGGAAGCTCGATGCTCTTATTATCTTCAACATTGAAACACACTCGTCGATGTTCTAGTACGCTCCCGCAGAGTTCTTTGAAGAAAATCACAAGGTTATTTCCCGAGGGACTGAAGGCTAATATGATTACTTGTTCCGAATACCCCTTCTCGGCTGGAAAGGAATGCTTTAGAATGGAATTCCCACAAATATCGAGGACCTCAAGCTCTGTCTGGTTGTTGACTCGGGCAACGCGAGCGCCATTACCACTAAAGCATGTGTTGACAACATTTAGATCTGGGTCAGGGTCGTATATGGCGGGTGGGCGACTGATTTTCTGTTCAGTAAGAATATTCCAGATCCCGCCGGGAGTGAGGAGTGTGTTATTCTCCCCAAAGCTGACAACGCTTCCACGGCCCTCTCCCCAAAAGAGGTTGGGTATAGGATCCCGGAAGATCGAACACTGTGAGCCTTCGAGACGATCCACGAAAGCTATCTCACCCCATGCATCCGAGCTTTTGGTGTTCGGATCAGTTATTATACTCCAGCAAACAGTTCGATAGAATGTCTCGGGGCCGTTTCCACCCAAATGTTGGGGACAGAAGGTGACTGCCACAAAGGTTCCACGATCTCGGGCGACTGCTGACCGCACCACCCATTGGCCATTTGGACTTTGTTCTTCCATATCTACCGCTGGACGAAAGCGCATATGCTTCTTCATAAGTTGTCGGTTCAGGCGTATGGTATCTGCGGCGCGTTCTGTGGCAAAAAGGCTATCGGTGACGCGATCAAGGTGCACCCAAGATTTCTCAAACTTCCAAACTTGCGCCGAACGTGTGAGGCTTGGCCTAACTGCTTGGACAATCTGAGACCTAGAATTACTAGTATTGGGCAGACATGTATGAACAATTTGAGGCTTTCGAGAAACGGTTTTACCGTAATTGTCCAGGAACTCGATGACTAGAGTCATCCACGTCCCAATTGATGTCTCCATTCCTGTCGCGACCAAGCGCTCAGCTGTGTGAGACGCAAATTCTGCCCCAGCCTGACGAATGTACTCTTCGAGCCAGAGAGTAGAGAATTTCCTTCCTAAAAAGTTTGCGATTTTGACCACTAGTTGCTGTTTCCTGGCGTGGATGGAATCGGGCTGTGGTGCACCGGAACTCAACTCGTGGACATCGAGAACGTACTCTGGCCAATAAATAACTGCATAGTTGAAAAACGGATATCGATCAAATTCGGCGGTCCGGATCAAATTTTGCTTTGGAAATAGAATCTCCCGATTCTGGAAGTAGGGATCATCATGAAGGGACTTTGCTGAGAGAAAGTCGAGGCACGTTTGTCCTAACGTAAAGCCTGCTTCCAGACCATCTACGAGGAACGCCGCACAGCCATCAGGTAGTTTGAGCTTGTCTGGCGAACTCTTTAGGAAATCTCGAGTTGAAAGGTGGATTACTCGGATCATGTCACCATCGTCCAATCCAGTGTATGATACTAGAGACCCACAGACTCGCACAATATCTTTTCTTGACCACCGAAGTCCGTAATCATCATCTTCCTCATCATCAAATAGCTCATCGTCCGGATTCGCGGTTCTCAAGGCTTGCTCAAGCTCCTCAAATCTCAGCGGGCGACTGCTGCCCACAATCCACCTCAACACTAGACGACTGAAATTCTGCAGATCCTGTGGAAGCTCGCTAAGTTTCTTCAAAATCTTGGCATATACCTCGTTCAATCCTTTAGGAAGTTTCTTTAGCAAATCCCAGATGGCACGTATGCTGATTTGGTCCCTGACATCTTTGCACATGAGGTATGCCCACAGAAACATTCCGCGGTGGTTCTCAACCTTTCCCAGCTCAGCAATAACGTTACTCCGTAATCGGGCATCCTTTGCCGACTGCAAGCGCTCGATTTTGTTGATCTTATATTCGACAAACGACGCGATATCATGCTTCACGTCGTCTCCCGACATTTCAATGACCTGGGTAGTAGCAGCCTTCGCAAACTCATCGACGTGTACGCCTGTTTTCCGGCCAGTAACAACCACCCTAATAATTTCCGAGTCGGTGATGCTTAGCCTCTGCAATTCTCGCACAAAAGGCTTCGCGCCTTTGCACTCATCAATGGCGTCGAGTATGAGTGTTATAGCCGACTTGTGCGAAGTTATTGTTGCATGGAAAATACTCCACAAGACGTCAAAATCCATTGTAGGCTTGTGGACACGAGAGTTCAATTCCTCCTCGAAAGACGACAAGGAACCTCCACCGATGCGAATAAGGTGGTCGTAAAGCTGTTGAAGAAGAGATCGCATTGCTGCAAGTGGTGTATTTTTTGTGTCGTCGTCGGCCTTGAAATAGTGGTACAGAATAATGCCGCATGGTAGTTGCGATGCAGCCTGGGAGTTTGCGTCAGTGATTAAAAACGAACTCAAAATCGTCTTTCCTGCCCCGGGTATGCCGTATATAACTAGGAATGCTCCAGAAGGACTTGCTCTCCAGGTTAAGTATTTCTCTTTGGTCAAGATCCACTTGCAAGTTCCAGTGTGGCGTTTCTTGTCCGCTCGCTTAAAATCCACCTCAAATGACGGCGCAGCTATCCATGAAACCAATTTTGCAGTCTGTTCAGTCTTGAAATGATCTCTTGCCTGCTCCCAATGAGCTGCGTCATCCGAATAATGCTGGACTGCTGCAGCAACGGTAAGTCTAGCTTCCTGCTTGTCAAGTTCGTCTTTCAGAGCTTCGAACTTCTTTGTGATAGAGCTTGACAACGCGACTTTGAAGGCGGTTTCTAGCATTGAGACTCTGTTAAAATATTGTCGCCATTACAGGTCGGTCGCAATAAAGAACAGAGCACCCACTTGCAACGGTGGTTCGGTAATGTTTGATGGCTTCCACCCAGAAGCCAATGATTGAGACATAAAGTGACCCCAAAGCAGATTTGACAAGTAGCTTATCGCCAAAAGTCGACTCCAGACTCCCAACATACTGCAGTTTCTCGCTCATTGTAAGAAGGAACTCCAATGCCTGAACGAAGGAGTCTTGAACGTTTTTAACGGTCTACGGGGAAGAAATCGTTCTGTCAGTCCATGAGGGTGTACTATGGATATGCTGGCACCTACATTAAAAACGAAGTTCACACTTGCCCAGATGAGGTCTCCTCCCTTCGGTGAAAGCTTGCAAACACCTTGAAGCAGACCTTGGAATGGCTCGAGGTGTATCCTTGCGGTGTCCAAGGCTTCTAAGAGACGAAGCGCTCTTCGATTGCCATGCCCGATGGTCTTTCCCCGCTCTACCAAGTCGTTTAAGCTGGTCGGAGTCTCGATTTGAGCAAGTTCCTTTTCTGTAAGTTGTTCCTTGTATGTTTTCAAGGCCTGTTGAAAGGCACTCTCCATTGCAGAAGTAGTCATCGTACTTTACCGGAACCGTGTGTTCTATGGTGGTGATAAATGCGAAAGGTTCGATTACTGCAACTCACTTGGCAGTTGTACATGATTGTGACACAATAATATGATAGGATGCAGGACATAACCCCGCACAGCCTGCAAAACTACCAATCGCTGTAATTCGACGGTAGTACAGGAACGTAGGTCCTTCCCCACTCCTGTTCGTCGTGTTCTCCTTAGGTACATCTCTCGATAAATATCGTGGAGATGCACGGAGAGTAGACGGCATTACGGAAAGAGTGTGCATGCAGTCCTGTTGAGCCAATATAACGCAAGTCATGCATCATCAATCGGCCGGAAACTTGAAGGCACTATAGAGAAAAACGATTTGGAAGTACAAGATAGCCCTTTTGGCTTGCGAGGAAGTTATTCTATCGGCGGAATTTCGCTAGCAGCTGAGCGCGCCCCATCCACGGACGGGGTGCCAAGAGTCTCAGGATACCGCTGTGTTTTTGCATGGAATGGCAAATATAGGGTTGACCGAAGTGGGATAATATTATTGCTGAATTGATATAAGTTAGTGTGAGGGACAATTAGTACTTTAATGTTGCAATTGGCAATTGATGACAATGCAAGAATACCTCGTTTGCCAGTGAGATATGAGAATCTCACCATGTCCGAAGATCATGGTGCTGGTGTTGAGATATAGTCTTGTTGATGGTATAGATTCAGGTCTCGGGGGGAGCAAATCTCCGAGTTAGTTTTATCAGCCAAATCTACAGCCTAATTCCTACCGATGTTAGATGGCTGCGACCTAGTCTGTCATCCGTTTTTTTTTTCTGCTGTCGCATACCAGCGAAAAAAAGCCGTCTAACAGACTAAACGCGAGCGCAGGATAATCGAGCTGTTTAGATCACCGTGATAGTGGTCGAGTTATTTTGTTTGTTTTAATCATACTGTATTCACTCTATTTAGAGTATGACAGACCCCTAATCCCCGACGCCTCCGGGCAAGCCGGCTAGATGGCGAAGCTCCGTAGTGATCGAGTTATGTACAGATACTGGCCGCGGTTCAATTACGGCCCCGATGTGCTCTCATTTCCAGAATTTCTCTTCACAGGGAGGATCAACGAATAGACACACTGAATACTAATTGTAAAGATGCATTTCTAAGAATTAAAAACCACCTCTATTGCTATTGGAAGTACTAGCGGGCACTGTGAGAAAGTCCAAAGTGGTACCGTTCTCTATCACCAGTCTTTATATATACCTAGGTATTATATATGTATAGCTACATATAATGGCGAGAATAAATTGGCCGCCTCCAGTTCTCAAGGACTCGGGCGGACTCGGGCACGGACTCGAGCAGATTTCCAACAGTTGTCAAACAAAAGGAACCAAACAAAAGGAACCGTAGTCTAGAACGGACAGGATATCAAACGAGGCTAAAGCATCGCCATGACTGCTCTCGATCAGCATCAACATGTGCCCATTGCCAAGCATATCGGATACGCTTCCACTTACACGGAGAATAGAAAATGCTCTCCTCTGGCGCAAGAGGCGGAAATGTGCTCGCAAGCAACGGATATAGCGATTCTGGCTCAGGCTCTGCAAGTCCTTGGTGCCATATATAATCCGGACTTCTGTATACAGACCCTGAGGGCAGAATTGTTGTCATTGGTAGTTCCTGCACCGCTGATGGTAGCTGCTGAAAGTTTTCAGAAGGACCTGGGTAAGTAAATGACGGCCGCACGGTGTGAAAAAATGGCTGAGGCTGCAATGGCGTAGCCGAGAGAGGATGAACATCATGACAACGCTCAAAAGAGGGCATTGCAGCCGGCAGGTCGACGAACTGCCGCCTTTCAATAGGCGATTGCGTCGTAGCCAAGGTCGAGATTAGGTCGGGGCTCGAGTAGTCCTGCAGAAATTCATGCAGCTCAACTGCCGGCTCCGGACTCGGGACTATGTTAGGAGCTGACCGCATCCTCCTTGGTTTGCCGATCCGAGTTGGGGTTCTCGGCACAATGCTGAGGGTAGTGGGGGAACGTTTCAGAGTCGGTTTTTCCGGTGTTTTGGGATAGCTTGGCGCTTTGGAACGGTCTGACGCTTTGGGATGTCCCGGGCGCATCCTCTTGATATGCTCAATGTGCTCGATGAGTAACTGAGCGGTTGGACGACCATAACCATGACCCTTAGCTATTCTTATCAGCGAAATGTACCAACCGGATGCATAGCCTGATGACATACGCCATGTTTTTATGATCTCGTTCGCATCTATGGAAATGAATCTATCTGGATGAGTCTCGATTATCTTTAGTAGCAACTAATAGGCCATGGCTATGAGTCAGTACTGTCGTCACCGTATATGCATGCATGCAAGAAAACATACAGTCTGGTCATTTTTGGGGGTCCAATTTATGGCCATGTTGTGAGTAGTACAGTGAGAGAGGGGGTGCTGATGGGCTAGGCACTGGCAGAAGAACTACAGCCAGCTGTGCGGAGGTCAATATGATCCTTATATCCAAATTATTGACTCTCGCAGCCACTGACAGGCACATAGCCTCCAATTTTACCAGCGAACGAGTTGTGGGGTATCTGGGGAACGGACCGTATCTTTGCAGGACGTGCTTGGCAGTTTCCGGCTTAGAGACCCTGACGTCACTGGCAGTGATTTGCCCCACTATCGTAGCGTTGCACTCTCTAGGAGTTTGATGATCCGGGGAATGGAACTAGAACTAGAGCTCATACTCGAGCTCGAGGCAGGGATGAGTCCCAAAACATCTGAGTGCTGATCGAGGCTTCTTGAATTGGTTTAAGTTCAGCCAATGGCATATTTTGATTCTGGATAGCTAGCTACCTGTCTCTAGTGTGGCACACGGCTCACAAATGGTGGTGGTTTGACGAGTACCTATACCTACATACCAACCCCGGTGATGAACCACAATTGAATCTGAGTCCAGAACGAGCTCGCGAGCGCTGAACGGTACCCGTAGTTCTATATTCGTTCGTATACGCTCTGCGACCTCTTCCCATCCGATAATTCCATTCCAAAACTAATGATCATGTAACCGAATCAAGAGAGAAAAAATCCTAAAGTCGCTTCGAATAGATTGTAGGGATACCGCTAGAGTTTAAGAACTAGTTCTTGCTCTACTCTTTTGACCCAATGAAATTTGTTGATTGCCGCGAGCGCTGGTCCATATACGATGTACGACGGGCGGACATGGAAAATCCTACTCGGCGGCCTGCAGAGGTCCGAACTTGCAAATCGATATTTTTTGAGTTATATACATACCCATGAAACATAACATTTGATGGATTTCCCGCTCCTTGATAGTAGGAAACCTCCTCAAGCTTAAGCTCAACCAACCAAACATTAAGGAACGTCCTAGAATACCTAACCGAGAACACAGAATGTTAGGGCTCAGTTGAGTAACTTTCCAAACATGGGGCTGATTCTCAGCCTGTCCACTGGCAATTTGGAGATTTGCGGAGGTTTGCTTGTCTCAAAGACTCGCCGGTACCAGTTCTAGAAAGTCTGAAGTTGATGTTAGACAAGCGCGCAGTGCAGTCATTCCCGCGGTCTGTGCGCGCTTGTAATTGTATCATAACAACCACACAACTTAGGCGGTCAAAACAACTGGAGGATTTTTGGGTACAACTATCCGCCAGTTGTCTTTGACCGCCTAAGTATCAACGATCGATAGGAACTCTCCTGAGAGGTGACGATAGGATGTTGGAGGCGCAACTGTATATGTACTACCATTGATCGATTGCTTTTTTCCCCAGACGTATCTACAAATCTACAAGCAGGACACTTGACGCAGCGAAGTCTCTGGAAAGAACCCGATTTGGGTTATTATTATCCTCAACTGCCACCTCCACCGTCTCCACCCCCATCCTCACCCTCACTATCACCATCAGCACCAAATGCCGCCGCAGTGGACGGAACACGAGCGCCGCCGGCTTCTCCTCGCTATATGCGAGAGTTTTATAATACAGTCTAGCGGAGCGCGGAGGATGCCAAACTGGGCGGCGGTTAAGGATCATCTCGGTCCTCAGTACAGCAGCTACACAGATAGTGGACTCCGGTATATTTCCCTCCTTACCGCCTTTCCTCCCATTCACCGAACTAACCAAGAAAAAAGACGACAATACAACCAAATTCGCAGCCGCTCGTCTGGTACTTGCGAGGAATCCCCTCCCAAAACTCCTGGTTCAAAACGAGCCTATGGAGAAGCCTTCCCAAAAGGATCACTGGGAGAGCTTGAAGACGATGACGTCGACCGCCTTATCAAGCACGAGGACGATGAATGCGGACAACCAAGAATCAAAACGGAAACGGTGGAGAACGGAGTAATCATCTTAGATGACGATGACGATGACGACCTTTATACAACCTCGCCGATCAAGAAGAGGGAGTTCACACCTAGACCTGGGTATATGAAACCACAGGGTCCCAGACCACCCAGTCCTCCACCGCCGCCTCCGGAGATGGTGACGGCGACGGCGCCCCAGAGGGGCCTATATGAATTTGGGCCGGTGCCACCCAGACCGCAGTTTAAGAGACCGGCACCACAAGGGAACAAACCACCGAGTCCCCCACTGCCGCCGCCGGCGCGGGGTCTATTTGAGTTTGGCTCGCCGTCACCCAGACCGCGGGTTAACAGAACGGCAGCGCGAGGGTACAGACCACCGAGTCCTCCGCCGCCACCGCCTCCACCAACCAGAACACGGTTTAAGAGAACAACACCACGGGGATACAGACCGCCGAGCCCTCCGCCGCCGCCTGAGTCTCAATTTGAAAATAAGAGGGGGGGGTTGCCTTAGGGCCTAGAGATAATTCTGGTGACCGAAGTCATGTTAGAATGAGAATGTGTTGGCGCAGGCCCTATTATTTCATTATTGGTTGAATATATTGATAGAGGGTCTGGGTGGTATTGGTATTATACGTCTTGATGGAAGAAAGGAAGGAGGTTCGGGGACACTTCGAGTTTTTGAGACTGGAGGGGTAGGAGGTTATTTGCGTTTGTGTTATCTTTGAATACATGGGAGCATGGATAAAGAAGTTCTTGCGTCGCCGTTTCATCTAAAATCCATCTAGATGGGGGGGACCCTTCCATTTTTCTCCCTGTAAAATCAAAAACCGATGAAGATTAGGTGTGTCAGGTCTCGTTTGATGGGGTGCAGCCTTTAGATACGTACTAATATACTATGTTGTAAGTAGTGGGTGGAAGCCGTATATTGGGCGTGATACTCGAGTTCATTGTGACCGATTATTTATTCTCACACATTTGGCGACCAGTGATTACCCTCGACGCTTGTCTCGTCGCCTTATTTGAATGAATGCTAATGTTACTGAATTCATATACCACACAACATTCTAATTTTTGTCTGAACTACCGATCCACTATTAAGTACCACCTCCATCTCTCCATCTCTTCCACGGGGTTTAATTACAGACATGTGAACCTTAACCCACTCAATTACAATTCCATCTAATATAAAATCCAACTTCCTGCAGTCTCTCGATTTGACGTTCACACTGAGCCCGTACACCAGCCGCCTTTTATTCGCTACTGCTTCGAGGAGCGAGCCAGCGAGCGACACGAAAATCTGGGCACGAGAGGACGTTCACTCAACAAGTGCTTCTGCGTTATAATTAGCGGATAGAAAAGCGTCTGATTGAGACTACACTCTCTGCCCAGTTAAACAGATCCTATCTAGATATATCCCTTAAACCCGGCTGCTCCCTCCCATTCCCAAACCTCCGGTTCATTCTTAATCTCCAACTTGACCTCCTTCTCCTTCTCCTTCTCCTTCTCCTTCTCCTCATTCTCTTTCTCTTCCCTCGTCTCAGGTTCATCTGGATCTAAAACCACCGTCTCCCCCGTAAAAAAGAACCCTCTTCTCTCACCCCCCGGGGTAGCGATAGCACCCGACGTTACCGTAGCACTATTACCCCCACTCTCTTCCCCACGACTGAAATTAAACCCATGCCCAGTTCCCTCCTCCTCACTCTCCGAGTACCTCGCCGGTGCATCCGAACCCTTACCAAGATCTCTAAGCTTCTTCCGAAACTTCTCAGCCGTCCGTCCCTTTCTATTTCCATAATTTTTATCCCCACGCAGCATAGCACGGAAGCGGTGGTAACTGTCCTGCGCGACGCGTTCGTTCTTGTATCCCATGCGTTGGGCGAAGCGGGTAAAGTCGATCTGTGTGGGGTTAGTGGTGGGAAGGATCGGAAAGAGGGGAAAGGACTTTGGGTTCGGTGATTTGGCATTCGAGAACGGCACGGCACATGGCTTGCATGCGTTGTTGCTGGGAGGTAGCGGTGGCGGGGATGCGTTTTTGGGGAGGCATGGTGGTTGTAGTTGAGATGTGATGGAGGATGGAGAGGGAAGAGGGACGGAAGAGGAGGGGGTTTATGTAGGTGGGAATACTGGGAGGATTGCTTTTTCTTGTGGGTTCTGGGTGGCAAGATCTGGGAGTTTGTGGTGGTACGGGAGTGCCATGGAGTATGTGCGGGCTCAGGATGAATGCTCTATGTCACGCATTTTCCTCCTCTATCTCACCTCACCCACCTAGCCATATAGTCAAAACAACCAGTGTATGTAGCAATAGAACATACAGACAGATAGACATCTAGGGCCGTAGATAGTATCAACGAACAGACTACAAAATATTATCGTAATCAACCCAGTCCGCACCTCAATAAACATAATTCCCTACATATCCATCTTCCCTCTCCTCCTCCTCTTCATCCTCCTCCTGCTTTCCCGGCTCCATGTTCAACCTCACCGCCCTTTCCTCCCCCCCATCTATAGCTCTCCCTTCCTCCACCTTCTCCATAACCTCTCTCCAGCTCCTCTGACCTTCCTCGGTGGCCTCCCTCTTGGGCGGCCTCTTACATTGCGTCGGACTCACGGACTTTTCCACCCTGAACTTATTCGGAGTATTGTTCGGCGTAGACTTTAATTTCCGCGGAGTACTAGGTCCACCGTCTGGATGATACTTTTTCTTGAAGCCCCAAAGCTTCTTATACGCCGCGGTGGAAGTAATGCCGAACTCGGAGGCGACTTTATCAAGGTTTGGCTATGATGGTTGGTTGTTAGTAAAAACAGACAGAGCAGAGAGAAGATGGGGGGACAGGTACTTTGGAGCTGTTGTGGACAGCACAAGATGTTAGGAAGCGGATGATAGTTTCATCAGTCCAGGTTATAGTTCCAGGAGCCATGATTGTGGTGTTGTTGAATGGGAAAGGGGAACTCAAAGAGTCAAGAAGATGGGTGGAATGAAAGGAATCTAGCTAGGTTTTGAACTTAGCTTCGAATCCTTCCTATCTACTTCCTTCCCGGAATTTCTGAAACATTCGTTGGATTTTCATCGAGCCTAACATTAAACTGCATGGCCAACCCGCAGTTTGTCCTACCCCACGCGTTTCTTCTGGAAAAAGAAAATATTGGTAGAAGTGACATCACTCGCCCACTGCAGCTACATAGACCGAGGGGTCAAAGCGCAAGTAAGGCATCCATCCATCCATAACATCCTAAAGGCTGAGACATGGAGGAAAGTAAATACACTTCCTAGAACAGACGAGGTCAGACTCCAGCACCGTCTAGGATGTACACACACAGGACATCATATAACAGATATTGGTAGTCTCATACCATCCCATCATTTCTCCCTCCATCATTTCTCCCTCCCCCACTTCTCATCCCCTCATTTTCACACAAAACTCACTACAAGATGCCCCCCAACATCAGCAGCAACGACAAAGACTTCCAACTCCTCCTCTCCATCATCGCCAACCAAAGCAATGGTGGAACTGTGCGTCTCCCTCATCCCCCATCTCCCTGACCCCTCATATCCCTCTTCACAAACTCACCTTATTACATAGATAAACTGGGATGTCGTCGCCCAAGAATGCGGGTACACTAACCCCATGTCATGTCGGAACCGAATGAACGCTCTTAAAAAGATGCGCGCGCCGGGAGCCCCCGAGTCCCCCAAGACCTCACCGAAGAAGCCGGCTAGTGTACAGAAAGTTGCTGCTGGTGGTGGGGTGAGAAAGAGAGGGCGGCCAAAGAAGGTGGTGGAACAAGAAGATTATACCGAATTTGCGGTGGCGCTGGTGAATGTGGAGCAAGAGAAGGGGGCATTAATGGAAATGAGGAAAGAGATGGCGGCGACGCCGGAGGTGAAGAAAGGGAAAGAGGCCTTTTGAGAGTGGGATGTTTGTTCTTTCATCATCGGAATATAGATTATTGAGAGGATATATTATGGATATAAAATTATTGTAAACCAATGTGTGCTTTCTTTATACGCACATATCGGTGCTGATTGATATTCCGCATGCAAGAAACATTACTTTGTCTTGTTTGTCCACGCACTACTGCTGTTTTCCGCCTTCCATTTTCCAGAAACACCGAGCAAACAGGACGCCTTTGTTTCCACCAAATCCACCAATCTAGGTCATGTCATTATCACGCCGCCTTTTTCAACGGCTATTCGCCCCCTGCCGATCCAAACAACTCATATAAGGTCCCAAATTGCCCTCACCCCTCCTCCTGTCCACCATCCCCAGTTCAGCCCACACTCTTCTACCATCACCAATACGTAGACAAGCATATCGACAAGATGCCAATGCAATGGAACGACCAGGCCGACGCTCGGGTACCTCCTCCTCCTTCCTCTCAGCGTTCCAGCTAACAAACCACCTAGCTCTTCGCCAACGTCCTCAAGCTCCACGTCGTCAAGCTCGACTACCTCGCTCTCGCAAAAGCCATGGGGAACGGTACCATCTCGCTCCCCCTCACTACCTGCAGATCCCTGACACCTCCAGGTGTAACCCCCAAAGCCATATCCCACCGCATCGCGAAGATCAAAGAAAAAGCGAACGCCTACAAGCGCAACAACCCCTACGCCTTTGATCCCGAGCCTCCCGAGGGATCTCCATCCAAGCGCAGCAAGAAGTCGAAGAAGGGGAAGAATGGAAAGGGAGAAGAGTTGGAAGATGATGATATTGATATCAAGAGTGAGACGGGAGTTAAGGTTGAACCTGGTTTGCAGACTTTTTACGGGTATGATGATATGCAACGGCAGGGGTATGTCGGAATGGGGAATGCTGCGATGACTGTGGCCATGGGTGCTGGAGATATGAGTGAGGGTTATGCCCAGGGAATGAGTGCTAGTCCCCCCGCTGCTGAGATGTTTGCGGCCCATACTGGATTGAGTGAGAAGACTGGAGAGAGGTTGTTTTTGGAGCAGACACAGGAGCAGCAGGGAAGATACGCAGAGCGGAATGTCCACCAGCAGGAGCAGGAGGTGCAGTAAGCTTGTTGTTCAACAGAAACCTTGGATTTTAGGAAACTTGTTTGTGGTGTTAGATTTTTTTCTGGTCAAAGAATTTGGAGTCTATGAGAATTGATTGATTGTCAGCAACTTCAATACTTCGAGCTGCACAAACGTGATGTTCCATGACGATATATGCCAAATCTAGGGGACGACGTTGATTGTTCATAACAATCGGTACCAGCCTAGCTTAACATGGCATTACTTTAACACACATCTAAGCTAGCTAACTGTTCATTCTGTTATAGAATATATAAAAAAGGATACTTATCCTGCCAAAGATGTTTCATAAAAAATCAATCGGATTCCCTGTAGTCCAATTGTTACATGGAGCATCCGATAGGGCATAGGGCACACCACTCTCTTGTAATATCTCGAGTCTTTCTCCTTCTCTCTCTCTTCTCTCTGTAACCTTAGACTATACACACGGTTCTCCCCTATCACAGCAACACCAACATCGGCCCACTCACTCCCCCATCTAACCCCAATGCTACTACCTGCAGTGTACCTATTGATTCAACAGTTCAGAGATGCGTTCATCCGTGCCCAAGAAGAGATCCATCAACATTCCTATCCCGGCGTTCCTGGAACCATGCCCAAAAATACACAAGTTGACCAACAAAGTGAGTGCGAACTTTCTCCGACTTCTCTCCATCCTCCAACACAGGCATATGCCATGTTCTCTCAAATTCACCCGAGTGCCTGAGCCGAAAATCCCTCTTTCCCGACGTCCTGAAAGATTGTAGCTACATCGCGCAGAGCATACAACTGGATTTAGACACGCCAATTACTCTAAGAGCTGGCATATCAGACTACTCGTCGTCGTCGCTGTAGCGGGTGTTATCGAGGTGCGCATTCACAATGCGTTTTCAAATACCGAACACGGCCGAGATATTTCCTCATTTTTTTAGCGTCTTCTCTGATATAGGCGGGGGGATGGTGGTATGTTGATTTTTCCACACATCCGCAATCAGGGTCTCCCATTCTGCTCTCGATTTAGGCCACGTAGGAGGCGGAACCTTGGGGCATGTGGTACGTGTTTTAGAGACAGTCAACTCCATCAAAAACCTACGTCGGAAACGAGGGGAATTCGCATAACCGATCAATTCGTTGACAAGAATATCCAAACGGGACATATTCTTAAAGGCGCTGTGAAGCTCAAACATAGCTGCATATGATGTCAGAAGTTACCCCAAAATATGCTCCTGGAAGTAAAAGTTGCGTTTCGGCCCAGCAACGCTCCCTAGCAACTTATCGCATAAGTCAGGGAATTTCTTAATTTCAAAGGCCAGGCGCCAAATGAGCGCCATATCCTCCATCACCTCTTTCCAGTCATAATCCGCCAATGTGCGCATAACCATCCCGTGCTGAGTATTCACCAGTTTTCCATAAACAAGCCCGATCTGGCTGAAGAGAGCCAAAACGTTAGACCATAATGTTTGTTGATCCCTCGGCAAATTTCCAGAAGGCTGCCTTTTGCACCGCTCTGCAAACTTTTTCATTCCTCTCTTTATCCACCATTTCTGTATTGTTGCGTAAAAACTCCTTCCGAAAAGCTGTAGACCATAATTCCCAAGTCTTGGGCGGCAGCATCGATATACGGGAAGGTCCCCCGAGCCAGGACATTTGCAGATTGACCAGCAAAGTTTGAGTGTCTAATTTTTGGCCGTGCAAACTCGAAAAAATAGGATAGCTCGGAAAGTTTCTTCCAAACTTTATGCAGATAGCGCAGTGTTGCGTTTGAAATATATTCGTTCTGTGCCACCACCAGCCGTATCTTCTTCGCGGAGTCGTTCACCTGCATGGCGATGGCAGTTTTCTGTCCCTTCTGTGATATACAAGTGCATCCTGAAAGAGACAGCCCTTTTTTTTAATCTATGGGTAACGAGATGCGTCGCTCGTCTCGCCATCCATGACTGACCCGCAGAGATTTGCGAGGACATTGCAGTCAACCGAAGCTGCTGAGTCCACGGATCTGTCTTGATGTGTTTGATCACAGTAACTCACTATAGAAAGGTGCCGCAGAGTCTAGAGGTCGGTTTGCGATGGTATGAAGTATGAGATAGGACCGTGTAGTAACTGAAGGATGAGAGGATATGAAGTGGATCAAGGCCACAGACGAGCTCGAGCGCGGGGTGAAAAGTGAACAGAAGCTTCAGTGTTCGGGGCCGATTGTAAGCACTTTAATTCTTATTCTAGAATAACAGTTATATCTGTGTGAAGGACTAAAAGTTGCGTTAAGCTCCTTGATGTAGGGGTCTCGATACTGCAAAACTTTAAAGACTCGCATTGCGAGCTGGTCGCAAGGCCGCAGACTCCAAAAAGGTAGGAATTTGGTGCTAAAGTCTAACTTAATTCCACCGCTAGAATCAATTCTTATTCCGAAGAACTTCAGGCAGATCACCTCACAGTTGACGATAAAGGATTCCGCCGATAACGACCGTGCCAAAGCATTCCACTAGTGATAGTTAGCAGCCCAAGACTGGTATTGGACGTCCGTGAGGGTAACGAGGAACAAATAAAGTTTCGCCACTAGTGTTGTACGAGACAGAACTGGCCTGTATCTCGCCGGTGAGAGTGTCTCAAACTGCTTATTGGTGTAGCACCAAGCAGTGGTTCGAGACTAACTTTTTTTCTAAGTTTCCACCGCCAAAGTAACTTAAGTACACATAGGTGCCAAGTAAGTACGTTACTGATGCTGTTGCCATAACTCTGTTGACAATCTCTCAAGCCGTCACGTACAACCAAGCTTTCTTTTCTACTTGCTGCAGTAAGTATTCGTCAACTACAGGTTCCATTCAAAATTCCCGCTCCTTCTCACCACCTCTGATCTCTATACATGCCAGATATCACCCGACCCTTCCGGCATCATCGTCTACTATTTTCCCAAATATCTCGATATGGTATCTAAAAAGTCCCAAAATATCTCGTCCTGGGTAAAGATAGACTCGGCCGGTACAGAGTCAATATTTCGAGACGCGTTGTACAGAGCTAAGTATTAACGTTGCAAGAGATGGTCGACGGACTCATGCAAGCTTTATTTGGGAAAAAGGAACCAGTGAAAGAGATGACTAAGTTCTACGAGCAATGGCAAGAGTGTCTGAAAACTGGAGGAGGCTGTGTTGAATGAAATGTGATTGTTTACATGTCAGTTTTGCTAGAGTTTTTAGGGTGCTTACCACACTATCACTAGTTAATGATTGAGGAAGTACTCGAGTAGGTACACGACATGACGACATCTAAATCACCATGGAGTATGTTCCTGTTGGAAAGACTCGGATAGGCATGCAGACAAAGTAAAGACTTCAATTGCTCTCTCGTGTGTAGATGAAATTTAAGTACAAAGGCTCTAACAAAAAACAGTCACACCAAGATATTACATGATGCATATCGAGTGCTCCACACCATCATTTCGATCCCCATTTCCGAGTAGGAAATTGAAGATCAAAAGCTTTTGCTCGCCCAAAAACTCCACGAGATTGGTATACTAACGTATAGCAGTTTCATTCAAGATAAAGAGTATCAATGCAAGGTTATATTCTTCCTTGTCTCGAAATCTTTAACTAACCGCGGATATCACGGCAGAATCTAGAAGCGCCATTACTTTGGGTAGCTCGCTACTTAGGATGAAAAATCCCCCAGCTTCTTCATATCAGTGGCGCCATTTTTTACCTGGCCACTGGGGAGTGTTATGAGGTTGGGCGAAGACTCAGACGCGGTGGAACGGGTCGGTGATTTTTGAAATTGAAGACTCTTTGGAAAATTATGAGATGGGTAAATATGCTGTGGGTTGGCGTTTTTGGGGTCACAGCCAGGACTCCCGGCGAGTACAACTTTACATTTACGCTTTAAAACTATCTATTAAGTATTGGAACTTGATATCTAAACCGTTATTTCCTATACCATGTAGCACGCCGCCAAGTATTGCTAAAGGTTGATTGGTTAGGAAAAGTAGAGAGAGAACTAGTGAACTTTGCTCAACTTCATCCTACCGGACTCCTCAAGTCCGAGGCCGTAGTTCAGAAATTGTGCTTCCTATGGGATTGTGGCGTGCCTCCTTTAATGACGGTGTCCAATTACCTGGCCCCAAACGCCTGTACCTTGCATATACTGATACTTTCAACATTTCAAGATATCGTCGATATCCAACGAGCGCGATGAAAGATCTAGATCCCAAGAGTCTTAGCGTTCAGGGTCGGAATATAAACTCCATGAATCTCAGGTGATTCCATGTCAATCGGAATTTTCCATATCCACGCCACAACAGTTTTTCATTCCCAAGCGCGGCGAGGCTATCCTAAGCTCTGCACCAATGGCACCTAGCAAAATCGGTGCTTAGGAAATGTATGAAGATTACGGTGGCCCAATGGACTAGGTACCTGTAGTTATAACCACCTTCGTTACATACATATACTCCGCGGCGATGTTCCAGTTGGAAGTCAATAGAGAGTTTGCGCTTTGAATCTAACCATTAAGAATCATCAACCGATTTGAGTATCAAATGAGGTGTGTACCGCTGAATAAAAACTTCGAAATTTTTGGGCGTGTAGATGCCAGGCCTCCCTTTACCAGCTCGAGAGTGCCCTCCTGAAATTTGGACTCATTCGATTGATTTAGGGGGTATTTGGATCTAGGCTATGTCCAATTTTCGGGTCCAGATTCATAAAAACCCAGGTCATAGCCTTTTTATTTAAACCCAGATCCAAAGTGCAAACTCTAATATATATTGCAATGCACTGTATCACGGTGCATGCGCATACTTGATCTGTAGGACTGTTACAACTCCCACTTCCGTGGAAATTCTGACCTTTCACTCCTACAATAGATATAAAAACCACAACCAACTTTCTCAACCAGCGCTTCTTCATCTAATAGGTAGGTTGCTCCTCCGCGTTTGTAGGGTAAGTATATGATGTGCGGGCTCAGGCGTTGATAGCGAGCTTGCGTGCCAAACCGATAAAGCCTAGGGAAGAGGGAAAGCTTTCTCCCTCTCCACTGCACTTTATAGGATTAAGGCTTTACTAGCTCCGGAGCTCCCAAAGACCCTACACCAAGTACCAGATATATAAGATACGCTATGATATTTCAAAGTAAATTGTTTTTCCTTTATCTCCACAGTTATGACTAACATATGATGATGATGAGGTTTCCTTGTCTTTAACCAAGGTGCGATGATAACTACTTTGTGATCCATCATGGCAGGCACAGCTAGTGACAACCTATATAATCAACTCCCATGCCTCCAGAATAGCAGAATCCTCGACAAATTAATCCTTTGGTTTGAATGATAAAGTCGATCATATAAGTGACTAGGTCGAACGACTGGAAGCGAGAGTTAATCAAGAACTGAGCACTGTAAAACACCAACTCAGTTCGTTGCATTATGACAGATGGTGCCCTTCAGGCAGCTCCTGTACGGAAGGAAGCTGCTCGACTTATAACAGCATCATTTCAAAAATAGCGAGAGGAATGTGGTGATTGCAGAAACTAGGACTAGTTGACGTGATTCCGTTATGCGGACTGGATTGCTTTTTACGAGTATGCTTCTGTTCAAGTTGGCCTTGACATCGTTTGCGGTAGAGTTTATACAATGTTTGTATCAGCGTTCTTCGATGGTGTGTTATTAGGACACGGAATAGAGTGTTTGATCTTGACCCGAAAATCTGTGAGTGGTGTATACGTAGATCCAAATATCATACCGCCTCATTAGATGTTGACATGTTCTACCCACAACTGCATAGCAAAATGAGTTCAAGCCCTAGGAGAAGACAGCTAGCTACTGTACTACCTGAGAGAATCCCAGTATTGACATGCGCAGATCTAGAGGGCCCAGAAAATCCTCTCAAAAAGCACAAGAAATCGGGGTCTACCCCAAGGATGGGTTATGCGCATTTCTCAACGGGGTTTTGTTACTCTGCAATTGAAAATCACAGCACAAACTCTCTGGATCAAAAAATCTCGCTTAAAGAAATTGTGACCGGGTTTAGATCCAGATCCAAAGCGCAAACTCTCTGATATGGCCCGTTTGGATGTTTCGTGATTAGAGATTTGGGGTTTGGTTCAGTTGCAATTAAGATGTGCGCAATCTTGATTTCCTGAGTGATACTAAGTACTTCTCTGTTTCCAAACGGTCTGCAGTGAAATTTTAGAGTTCAAAACTCTCGCTTCGGTCTACTACTCTTATGTTCGACACTTTTTAATCAGGATTTAAAAGCAGCCGACAGACTACGTTCGACAGTCTTGTGCGAGTAACATCGAATAACGAAAATTTAAAAGCGAGTCTAAGTGACGCTAGCACTGCGAGCGCCCAGTCCTTCTAAGACAATAACCAACGGTAGTGTACTCGGATACAAGGGTATGTCGGGCGCGGTGATACAGGGCAAAAGAGCGCCCGACTTTTGAACCCCATACAACGAGAAATGCCAAGATCCATGTCTTTCACTATAAAACAAATATATTTATGAGAAAACTTCATAGAAGCATCTCTAATAACCTATTATTACTCTTTTCTTTTTCAAAAATTCTCTCTATTGTTGTGGTGGCAGTGTAGAATTTCTGCATTTTATGAGGTGCGCCCGACTTTTGGCACCCTCCGAGTACAGTTGCAATCAAGCTGGTTGACGACTCAGACTCAGACTCTAATGTACTGCTTCTGGCTGCAGCTTCAATCTACAGCACGGTCCTTGTACCTCTGTGTCGCGATGCTTGCCGCACTTCATTTCTCAGTCGCTAGGCCTACACTCGAGAGCTACTAGCTTGTGGCCACAGCGGTAGAATTCAAGAGAATCTGCGGATGGAGCTACCGGCCTTTCACAAGTTCTGCCAAATTCTATCTTCTACCTGGTCGGTATCTGTCGAACAGCAGCTGCATATCTTGCTATATATGGTATCTCAGGGACTACAAGAGTGATTCCTGCATTCTAGAGAAACGGTTAATCGCTTCTTTAGGGCTATTGTGATTGCGCTTGACACACTCAGCGAGGAGTATATTTCAGTTAGTTGATATTGGCAAGGATGAGTCGAATAGTTACAGAAACCGCTGCACCGGTGGCAATAACCTTCCCAAAAACCTCTCAATGAAAATCGATAAATTCGGGCTGCCTGGGTCACCAGTCACATCTTACTGTTCGGAATACTGCGAGTCTCTACCCTTTACAACAGACAAGCTTCCGAGTCTAAGTTCTCCTCCACCACAACTATTCGTACGACCACGAAGACATCCATTGATTGTCTTTTCCTCGTTCTCACCTTTATTACTTCATTTTGGTTGTCCCGGTGCCCAATGAATCTCTGTTTATTCGGCAATTTTTTTTCCCTTTTATCGATATCTCCATGATCATAACTAACACATACAATAATAAGGATTTCTATAGAAGAAACCAAGGTCCACTAATCACGGTATTTAGATATATCACAGTTAAAGTTGTAACGACGTGGATTGTAACATCAAATTCCTCAAGGAATAGTGACAGCACCAACCTTAAAATCGAGAACCTGAGCATAAAGACTTACAGCATAAGCAATGAAATCCATGCCATACAAAAACAAATAACAACGTTGCAAGCTATGATCGATAAAATCATGACCAAATCATTCCAAAAGTGGAGAGAAGAGTGCATCAAAGCTGGAGGTTGCAAGGAATGTAAGTGGGCTTTGTTTACTTATGTCAGTTTGGTGGGTTTTCACTATGAGTTTAATTTTTTCGTTGTGAGTTTGGGAATTAGGATTTGACGGATGACAGCACGGTAGTGAATTATCTAATGGGATACTACGATCCATGAGTGATGCTGTTGGATAATGTGTCGTTACTCATTGCCAATTTGCTTTCATAGAATACTCGGACAGAAAGTCCACAATATGAGCAAGGAGATGTTAGTGCGAGGCCAGATATCAGCATTACAAGAAATAGCAAACGGGCTTATGCAAGCTTCATTAGGAAATCAAGAATCAGCCAAGCGGTTAGTTGGTCCTGCATATATGTATAGTCGAGAGCAAGTATAATAAATATTACACCAAAAATCTGATGTATAGTCGCATTAAAAAAGTAATGAGACACGCAAAAATCACAACCACTACAAAATATACCGATGCAATAAATTTACCCCAGTTGTAGTGGAATTAAAGATCTAAGGTTGGTCTCTCGATCATTACCCCATGATTCCCAAGCTCTTGCAGCTTTCTTAAAGGTGTAGCTGACTTCAAGGGGTTAATCGTTGAATTGTGCGTCTCATCACTTTTTACCGTGACTGTACACACTTCACTATCCCCCCCGTACGTAGCGGTTCGGCCACAGATCGTGGCCGAAGATTTTCTTATTGACTATGACTATGTACAACAACTACTTGAACTCAACCAAGAACTCTGCTACAGGCGAATGGAAGTCCACCTAGCAGTTCCTCTAGCCCACACAGAGGTGCATGTCACAACATACGCTTGATAAAAACACAGGGGCTGAGAACCCGCCCTAGCACCACCGGCTACGATCTGTTGCTACACAAAAGGGGATAGCCCTAATATAACTGCCAATAGTAAACCTTCAAACCAATACAGATACGGCGAACGTGGGGGGTTAATGGCCAAGTTTAAGATTCCCCGCGGCTACCATCTGCCGGAGACGTCAGTGTGCAGGGTATGCGCAGCGCTGGTGCATATCTTAATAATGTTTATTTGATATCATTAGCGATCGGTAAACCGAACAACGAGCCAAGTTCTTCACAGTTGCATTGTAGAAGCGCCTGATGTGCATAGGAATATTATATGCAAGACAGTGGGGGTACGCGCACTTTTCCCAACCCCGCACTGATCACCAAATACAAAGGTATACTTATAGTCGCTGTTAACCCCATCAGCGCCGTGAAATCCAGCGCAGTGTTTATTGATTCGAATTCGCATTTCCCAAAACCCGTATTCTCGATAATCAACATGTCGACTACCGTAGGAGCTCAGCATTTCAGCGATCCCATTGCTGTCGACCCGGCTATGGTATGGTTGCCTAGCACAACGTTTGTTTTTGGGTTCTGAACATCGCTTAGCTAGATGACGATACCACGGATGGGTACGATTCCACCGGCTACGACACGAGCACAGCAAGTTTAACTTCTTCCATCAACGAATACATAATCGAGAATGGTCTGTTTGGCACCAATTAACGCACCCTCCCACGCCATGATATCAATCAGTGGGTAACGGTATTTCATTCGATATAGGTCGCCGTTACCATGTTTATTTCGGTGAAGACAAGAACCTAATGCCGACGGATGAAACGGAGCAAGATCGGTCGGTATCCCCATCGCGGACCCAACAAACTTTCACTGATTAATACTCGAAACAAAGGTTGGATTTACACCACGAAATCTTTCTACAGCTAC
Source organism: Trichophaea hybrida (assembly GCA_015178995.1). Classification (NCBI taxonomy): domain Eukaryota; kingdom Fungi; phylum Ascomycota; class Pezizomycetes; order Pezizales; family Pyronemataceae; genus Trichophaea; species Trichophaea hybrida. Next base: position 122,156 of record WHVE01000097.1, read on the forward strand.
TAGACGGAAAGCTGCACATAGCGCCGATAAAAAATCCACATCGAATCCTCGATGTTGGTACAGGTACAGGGATTTGGGCTATCGATATGGCAGATAGTCATCCAGCGGCAGAGGTTATCGGGACTGATCTAAGGTATAACACATGATAGACGGTTTAAGGATCCAATGCTGATAAAGTTGGTGGATTTCCAGTCCAATCCAACCAGTGTGGACCCCACCGAATCTAAAGTTTGAGGTCGACGACGCAGAGCAAGTGTGGACGTTTAAGCCGGTATGTTGAACAACCCATCGCCAGCGTGTAGTCTTTTTCGAGCAAGCTTAAAAATTTTCGCAGGATTCCTTCGACTTCATCCACGTCCGAAACTTATACCAGGCGATTGGCAACTGGCCCCATGTGTTGTCCCAGATATACCGGTACCCCACCTCCCCCATCCACTCGAACTAGTACTAATTCCCGCAGCTGCACAACCCCCGGCGGGTACGTTGAGCTTGCGGAGCTAGGTGGAAAGCTCATGAGCGATGACGGAACGATGGCCGAGGACAATCCGATGAAGCGGGCATTCGACTTATGCCACTACCACGCAATGGCCAGCATTGGGCGTCCACCGGCAACAGCTGAAGACTTGAAAGAAAAGTTAGAGACGGCGGGGTTTGTGGATGTGAAGGTGCATACTTACAAGCAGGTGTATGGACCCTGGCCTAAGGATCAAAGATTGAAGAGGATTGGTGCTATGGCATTGCTTATGTGCGAGACGGGCAAGTTTCTCCAACGGATGTGATATCTGCGGCGGGATAGCTGAGATTTGATGAAAACAGGAATTGAGGCGTATGCGTTGCTTGCGCTCACAAAGATTCTCAAGATGGATCCAAAGGAAGCGAAGCAGATTTGTGATGATGCGGTGGCTGCGACAAAAAACAAGAATATGCACATGTACAGCCTTTTGTGAGTTCCTTCCTTATTGTTCTTTTCTGGCAGTTCGAGCTGACTAGGGCGTAGCTTCGTTGCATACGGCAAAAAACCAGAAAATGTTTCGGAGTAGCATTATGAGATGGTAGCATTTTCGTTCTAAGGCGTTTGTTGTGGTCGATGTTGGATTTCATTTTACTCTGAATTACTTGCTTGTACGTACGTACGTAGGAACAAACCCTAATCCCAACCGTATCTCAGACATCCATTCATCATATGCACCTCCCACATGTTTGTTGCATGGCGCGGATCTAGAAGCCTGGGGTTGAAGACGCAGTGCCGGGATTCAAGCACGGTGGAGAGGAATCTCGGCGCAGCCGCCATGGTCTTGGCCTGGCTTGGGATACAGTACAGGACTGCCATCAGTTGGAGTTGGCTTGTCGGTTTCACTAGTCTATAAGACGGCTTTTGTAAATTTTTTGGTACTAGACGCCGTATCCAAGCCTACAATACAATTGTAACCACAACAGCCCCCTATATCTATTTAAATTTATAAAATTGCAGCGCAAAAGTATTGATATCCACATATTTGACTCTTGCAACCTGGGTTGGCTTCAATAACCTGTCGAAGCAGTTTATCAGCCCTTTTTCTTCAAATAAATACCCGTCCATATCGAAGCGAACCCTCCTATTAACGGAGAAGACATTATCAAAACTCAAAACTCAACAAATAGACCGATACAATTGAAATCACTCGGTACATGTCACAAAGTACCTAGCTTCTGATGTTTGTTTTAAATTTTATTTGTGAAGAGCGTTTAGCTGTGAATACAGTATAAACCCCAATTACAGCAACCTGTAACAAGCAAACGGCAATTCTAGAGCAATTGGTTCGAGTGATTTAGTGTGATAGCACACGAAACTTTAATTTTTGTCACCGCCCTACAACCTCACTACCTATACCATCCACACACACCTTCGACAACACACCTCACCGCCTGGTTTTGCCAAGACTTATCCTCTTTTGGGCGGGGTTGCGGTTTTACTTTGGCTTCATTTTCCCCTCCCGTGTGTGTCTGCTCATTCACCCCTCATGTTTGAGTGTATCTTAGACCGCAATTGCTTCCCAATACCACTCAGCATGGACCTCGAGCCGGTAGTCCCTCTTCTAGGGCAACTCGCCTTCTTTTCTATGTTTTACACCAGTTATTGACATAGTATCACGACACGACCGATTTAAGTTGCAGCAGTAGCCATGGGGACTATTCCGACACTACTGCTCCTTTCCAACCTCTTTCGGTGCTGTGCACCCCCGACGACATGCACAACACCACCTTCCTGAACCCAATACAATGTGTGAACGGACAGACTCGAGCGATGCACGTATACAACCACACTTCCCGGGACCGATATAACCAAACGGGCCTCCCTAGTGACGGCCTAAGGAGTGCTGGCCTTCAGGCCGGTTGGGGTATTCCACTGGGATCATATCAAGGGAACCCTGCATTCTGTAATCTGAAGGGAGACAGCAAAGGAAAACGACCCATGATGCTTCGGTATGCACACCGGTTGCGACAAACCTTGTCGGGCGTTAGAACTGGGGCTGCGCGGTGGCGGTTGCGAGTGGAAAGTGTGAAGTTGAGGGTGAAGGGTAATTTTTCATTTTACGATTTTCTTTTGTTTTTCTTTTGTAGGGGAGATTGGGGTAGCAGGAGAAAGGGTGGTACGACTTGGAGGCAAAGAGGGCTCTGCGGACACAAAGGGCTCACACCGCTGAAGTGCCGCGGATTAGGAATGTCATGGCCGCAAGCGGCCGAATACAATATGATTACAAACAAACAAACCTTTACCATCCTCCACCATCCACCTCCACCATGGATTTAATCATGTAAACGCTAGAACCGCGCTAAATTGATCCTCCGAGTGTAGCTCTTTCCATTGAAACCCAGTGGATGTTAATACTAAGATGATTTTAGATAAATCCGAAACGAAACGAAACACGATTGAGTCATCCATTGGTAATTGTCCAATTTGTATCATCCTCTGCCACTTCGGGGTAACTACTTGCTGAACTGTGCACACTTTGGTGGCGCGGAGTGTGGCCCCTTGTGGTTGTGGATTCATACCTGGTGAATTGAAGGCTGACATACCGGATATGAAGGGGCGGATAGGTGTGAGCATACGGTACCTGTGAAGCCGAATGCTAAGGAAAATGCGAAAGACACTGTCTAGACCGTTAAGTATCATTTTAACATGATACATAATGAACTATCATAGTACATGCAAGTAGTGAGCCTTGAAGGAGTATGATGAACTGTAACAATTTTTGGACGGTGTATAATAGGGGAGGACGCTCGCTGCTTGCCCTTGCTACGAGGTCTTCTGGTAGTACGTAGCATGTCTTGCTGCCACACTGGCACCTATGGTGCTCTTACTGTATTCTAACTTTGGTGTTTTCTCGTTGCAGGCTGCTCTACCCCTCAAGAAATTAAATGGTCCAGTCCAGATCAATTACAACCACACGAATGATGGAGGATGAAGTCTTCTGAGCTCTCTATATTGAATCTCAGACATTAATATACCAAAGATTCTAATAGCTTGGGGGCTTCCATTCCCCATTCTCTGTGACTTGCTTGGTTCGAAATAGTGGCCGATCGCGAGATCTTTATCGTTCGAATTCGAATACGCAATTACACCTCCAAAGTCGATTGGACTCACTGGGTGTACTTACGAATACCATCTCAGATAAGAGATATCCTCAATATGTCGACTACGGATTCCGCCGCCACTCATTCACACAAGCCTCTGACGTCACAACCCATGCATATCACCCGCTGTCCATCGCAACTCTGCATCTCAAAGCCGCCATTCGCCCGGTTCATTCGCTCTCCGTTTGCTCTGATATACTGCTTCGCACATACCCACCCACTCTACTATCCGAACCATCAAGCGTTCAGGGAGTCAAAGCCGGAGTGGAACGACATTTATCCGCGCTTCCCGCCGACGCGTCCTCCCAAAAGAAATTACTATGTGTCCCTTCAGGCCCCATATAGGTTTTATCGCTCCTCGGCCACCACCATATTTCCCAAAAGAAGTGCGACGTCATGACAGTACGCTGCGCCGCACTTTCCGGTACGATCTTTCTGACGGAGGCATCGCCGTGGGGGAAGCTCAGAGTCATCGAAGATAGAAGCCGAGCCTTGGGTGAGCCATGGATACATCGTGCAACCCAGATACCAGATATACTTCCTCTACCCCCATCATATTTCTGTATGTACTAACGGCTAGCCGCCGGGTTTTTGATGAGCAACATACGGATAGGAGAGGATTCACCTGTATCCAATACTTGATATCTAAGCGTTGGGTTCAAATTCTCAAAAAAAAATAGCCTAGAGCAACCTATCGGAAGCAGGTAAGCTGATACTTATCTATTCAAAAAACCAACCTATTCTTATTTCAGAATGATTTCTATTTACTGCCTTAATGAAATGTAAATAGCTTAGGTATGTACCGAGGGATTAATTCGTTTGGAAGACTAGATTAATTAAAAAAAACCCACCTAACCCCCCCCTGCTTGCCGTAGATCAATTATCGATCTTTCCCCCCCATGGCCATCTACATTTGCCATCACTCGCAATAACCTTACACGCGAGATTTCCGATTTTTTTTTCCCCGGTTTTTTCCCTTCCAGCCCGTGTACATATGTACATCTGCGGAAGAGGTTTAATGGGGGAAACCCGATATAGAAGGTCGCTATACTGGTTACCGTACAAACCATACACGCACTTCATGGGGATTGAAAACCGCTAACTAGGGCTACATTGATACCAGACTATACCAGCATGCGCCCAAGACATCCGCTCATAGTCTACCACCAAGCCTAGAAGCTAAATAGACAGATGGATTTACACCTACCGCACGCACACGTGGTGGCTGGGGGGTGGGGAGGTTGGGGAGAGAGATTGCAATCTGTTTCACCAGTCTGCACTCGCACATGTGCTCTGAGCCCACGCGCACACACCCGTACATCCAACCACATTATCAACCTAAACCATTGGAGCTTTCCGTCGTCACTGTTCCCTCTCATCGACGCACTCATATATGGAAAACCCCCCCCCAAAACATCAGAGTATATATCCAAATCCCCCAGACCCCAAACAACGTCTCCCCCGTCCATCCCCATATTCCCCACTCTTCCTTCCCACCAAGGTGTCCACGTCACAGACGCGCCTTCCCATCTTTCCCCGCCCGCCTCCAACTGCACTCCGCACGTTTTCCATACATCCATGTCCCACCCACCCATCCCTCGATCCATTCGGCTGCTTTCTGCCTTGCCCCGCGGCGGCGCGCATCCCCCCTTGCCACATCACACGCCTTCCAAGAACGCCGTCACCTCTGTCCTGTGGTCCACATTTTGAACCCGATCTTGGCCCCACGTGCGTTGGCCTCGCACTTTCATTCGCTGGATTCATAGTGTGTCACTCACCGCGTATATTGTTTCTACATTGCTTTCTCTCTTCCAGCAAGCATCCCCAATGGGTAGTAGGTATGTGTGGTGGGGTGGGGGAAAAGGAAAAAAAAAAAAAAAAGAAGTAAAGTATAGTGATGCAAGGCATATTATCGAGATATAGGGTGTCGTGTGCCATGGCGGGGTTTGAAGCGAGAAGGAGTCTGGTGAGCTTCGAAGCCCATCTCGTCGGAGGTTGGACGCCGCCATGCCTCGGAGTGATATCCCATGATGATGAATGAATGATAACACAATTATTGTTTCATTATAACTACAATCAACAGAGTTACTAATATTTGAATGCTTATGCTTATGCTCCCCAACGATGCGTACATGCTCGTGCTAATTCACACACAACTCCCCGCCCGGTTATGCTTACGATCGACCGACCCTCAATAGATACAGAACTTTAAAAACCGTCCTATTAAGACATACACCCCCCGCAAAGTAATTGTCATAATCGACCCCATATTTTTCAAAACAAAAATGCCAGGTCACAACACAAGCTCGAGAGAAAGCTCAAGTCAAAGGTTCTAGCGTTTGTTCTATAATCCAATTCAATCCTCTCCTCACCCCGCGTGGCCCGCCGCCCCTTCGCTGCTGCTGCTGACCTTTCCCTTTGCCCCTCCCCCTCCCCCTCCCCCTCCCCCTCCCCTTCCACCCCCGCCACTCCCCTCCGGTGCGGTGGTCGACTCCGGCGTCTCATCATCCTCAACTCTATACCGTCCAGACATCCTCATAACAAGGCTCCTATAATAGTCCTCTAGTACCTCGGCCTTTGGCACAATTCTCCAACCGACCCTAACCAGAAACTCCAATTCTAGCATGTTAAGCTCCATCAGACTCAACCCCCCTATCCTCGCATATAGGCTATTTGTCAAGAACGTGTCACACAATCCCTTACTCGCCACCGTCGCCGCGGTAATCAAGAACCGGTGCACAGTGAGTGAAGAAACCACAAACGGCGGGTAATGTGTAGAAAGTATATCAATGTAGTATACCATTGATAGTAGTATACTCGGTTGCAGCGATGCGTGCACCGAGAGACGGCTGAGATAATCGGCGATGCTGATTGTCGGTGGTGCCCTATCCGCCCATACCATAACCATCATCATCCCTGTTAGTGCCAATTTGGCAAAACCCCAAATATGGGGATGTGGGAGAGAAGAAAAAAAGAGGCTGCAAACCGAGAATGGAATCGTGTCAACCCCGCTCCTGATAACGGGATACGATCATTCAGCCCCACAAGCTCCCCCAACATGTCCGAGATCAGAATCACTAGATCCGCCGTATGGGTGTTTTGGTACAGCTTTGGCAGGGTTTTCACGCTAAGCTGGGGTTTGCGTTGGCGCTTTTTTGAGGAGATGGCTAGGTTGTCCGTTTGCTGCGCCAGTGGTGGTAAGGGGGAACTACGTGGGGATGCGGATAGGGTGGGTTTCTGGGATCCGGTGCTGGAGCTTGAAGCCGGTCTTCGTGATTGAGGTAATGCTGGTGGTGACAGCGGAGAGATCTGGCTCTTGCGGTCATCGTCCCTATCCTTCTTCGTCGGGGAGCAATACGGGCTCCCTCGCTTCCGGAAATTGAGCGTTGGGCTGGCCTGAATTAATGAAGTAGGTGCTGTTGCTGAAGAAGAAGGGGATGCTTCTCCTCCCCCGCTGCTGTAAGGGTGTGTGTATCCGCGCGGTCTGTTCACCACTGTGGAAGGATTGAATGTTGGCGAAAGCGCTGTGATGTTGGAACTGTGGACAGCAGAAGTGGATGGGGAACAGGAGGACGAGGAGGATGACATCCGATTCCGTGCCGGGGGCTAGGTCCACGGTGTATGGACGTTGATGGGGGTGGTGGCGGACGGATCGGAGTATTGGGGTCAGGGAGGTCGAGATCGGTGGGCGGCGGCTGCAAAGCGAGACATGCGATGATATAAGGTGTTATCGACGTCGGCGATCAGCAGCCGCGGTGGGATGGGTGATGTCGACGGTGTGGGTTGTTGAGAGGCTTGGGAATTGAGAGGTCGGTGGCGATGGCGGCGCCGGCGGTGGTATAGCGTTCGTAGTTCGTCAGTAGTGCTGTGACGGTGATCATGTGCAAGCCTACCCGCTCTCTAAAGAGCGTTCTGGGCAATTCGATCGCGTTTGAAGTTGCGAGGCATGGCGAGAGAGAGAGAAGGCAGGCACTTGCTTGGAGGTGGCAGAGTGAACTGTATATACGTCTGGGTCGTCCCCCGAGAAGAGGGGGAGCCAAGGAATATTTAACTATTAGACTAAATCTAAGTCAATTCTGCTCGTTTCCAGCTTGGCTGTCATGCAAGCTGGACAGGAGTTTCTGATTGCCAGTATTAACATACACGTACAGTATCGCAGTTTATATCTACGTATTGCCGGGGTGTTCACATACAAATAAACGTCAAGGAAGGTTGGCCTGAGATATTGGAACCCTTTCGGTTGTCAGGGATGCTGTGAAGATACATACAAATCCGAGACACCGGAGAGAGATCTCCGAGTTTCAAGATTTGGCACGCGTTCGCGGTTCGTTCGGTGGCCTCAAGCGTTCGGCAGTGGAAGACCCGGGGCCGCAATTTGGAAGAACACCTAGTAACTCTTGAGGTGTATTTTCCAAAATATCGCTCAGAGTGTGCTCTTTCGTCCACGGTAAACCAGCCGTCTGATTTTCCCTCTGACGGCAGTTCTCTATTCAACCGAACATTCCCAAGGCTTTGTCACCTCCGTGTTCTCTGCATCCCCGGTCTTTCCCGACGGAGGAAATATATTTCTCACGATGCAGACAGCACAAACGGACGGGTTCATAAGAAGCCAACTTTCCTGGCAATTTTGCGGCAGCGCATTCAGACGTTGGGCGAGGCTCAAATTCCCGCGAGCGTCTAGCTCTGTGCCAAGAGGCACCGCGTCACTTCGCCTTGACATGACACGGGGCATCAAGTATATATGAATTTCTGCAAGGCAAAGGCTGAATTTGCAAACAAGTCGTGAATACACGTGTAAAGTATGATACGGATGACGTTCATAGTGCAAAGCAAATTTTCAAGTCAGTCTGCCCCCCCCCCCCCCCCAATCCCGATAATAACCACACATCCCATCCACATCCACACATCCCTGTCACTCAACATCCAATGCCAGCACTCCCGTCCACTCATCCATTATAACTCCAGCTGCTCCATCAACCTTCTCGGCTCGTCTTCAACAGTCAAGTTGCCTAGGCTCCCTCCCGCTCCTTCCATGGCGCCACGATACTACATTGCCAATCGTCAGCAAAAAACGCTATTAGAGCAAACGGACAGCTCGAATTAGTCACCTTGAAAATAAAATTGACCACTAGTGCCACCGCAAGTGCAATGCACACAACCACAGGCCCAAAGACACTGTCGAAATCTCTGCCACTGCGTTGCCGTATAAGGGTGCTCCTCCATATGTAGATGCCCCAGCCCCAGACACCGGCAAAGATGGCAATTCCGGTGTAGGCTAGCGAAATCGTCTTGGCATTAGAATTGCCCGCCGGAGCGGCATTGTACAGTGCAACTCCGAGGGAGGCCAACAGCACAACCATGTGCATCCACTTGATGAAAGTTCTTTGGTTCGCCAACCACACTTTCGCCTCCACCTTGACCTCTCCCGAATACATAATCAACTGTTTGGGCTTCTGCACTCCAGCTGGAAGAGCAACGGGCCGGCGCCCTGAGTGGGCACGCCCGTAGCGAGATGACGAGAAAGATGGAAACAATTGACGGAGGCCGTCAAGTGTGCTGCTGTTAGCTCCCTTTGGAGGCGCCTCATCCGGCTCCTGATCCGATTCATCTTCCACTTCGGCTAAATCTTCCCTCGTCAACATCTTTGTATCCGACAAACCCTGTGGTGCGGCCTTTGGAAACCCGCTTTCGCCCTCAGGACCTGAGGAGGGGCCTGGTGGTGTTCCCTTATAGGCAGAACCAGGAGGTGTTGCCCTATAACCAAAGTTGGGACCACCGAAGCCAGGACCCGGAGGCGTACCTCTGCCGCCAAAGTCGCGTACAGAAGGACGAAAGCTTCCCACTGCAGTCTCATCCTCAATTTGTTTCTTCTTACGCTCCTGTTCCACATCCCAAGCTTTCCTAGGGTCTTTGCGGATGTCTTCCTCCAGATCGCTAAGCCAAAATGGAAAGCTGTTGACATAATCATCAAACAAGACTGCAACGCCGTGCACAAACTTGGAGAACCTTGGAGCTCCATGGACAAGATGTGACGACATGAGTTCGTGATACCACTCCTTGGTGCGCGAGTGCAATTCATTCTCACGGACCTTGATCTCCAACAATGCGTAAGGAAACCTCGAGATCTCGCCCTTCCGCAAACCTCCAAACGGATACTCCATCTTTACATCGTCAATGTCGTGGCGGTGCCAGTCTTCCGGTTCTCTGCAAGGGCGATCACTATCCAAAGAATCTTCTCGGATCAACGCCAGGTCTGTATCCAAGCTGACTCTGATCCGATCATCGCCAGGGATTTGAAAAGCCGTCCGGGTGTAGGAGGCTCTGACAACAGGCTGGAGGTCGTTGTCCTGAATAAATTTCTGAAATCTAGCCACCAGTTTTTGATATTTTTCCACCTCCTCGCTCGATTTCCTATCCTGCATCTTTTGCACCGTCTTCTCCATCGAGTATTTCCCGTTGATGAAGTCATTGACATACTTTTGCTTGAGTGCAATCCTCTCCTCCACAGCGCCCTCGGAATCATCGGGGCCACTAATGATCTTGCGTTCCAAAAAGATTTCCGAAGCCTGAGACAATTGTCCGTACCAACGTAGTCGCAGAGAAGAAGCATCCTTCGCCTTCAAGACCTTGTCGGTGTAGAGTTGAAACCTTGGGTTATCAAAGTAGAGCGAGGTAATGATCGGATCTAGTCCTGTGGAATCGAGTTCCTTCGCAGGGCGGGCATTATAAACCAGAACTGGTAGACGCCTCAAAATGAAAGTCTTGACCTCTATAATATTATCGGGATGCACCCAAAACTTGTGCGAAGTGTACTTCTTATTGATGGGGTTGGTTCCGGGGCTCATGAATGTATTCTGCTCCACACCCTCTGTCGGTTGATCTCCATTGAGGGTGCGTCGGACAAAATCATACATTGTCGACAGCCTGTATACGGACCCATTAACCTCCATCACTCAAATAGAAGGAACCATAACTTACCTATAAAGCAAAGGGCTATAATCCTCTTTATTGAACTCCAAATGGCTCAAGCGGACCTGCAACAATGGCTTCACCTTCGGATCCGCGACCTGGGTCCCCTTCCCCTTCGATGACGACTTCCCTCTCGATCTCCTGTCATGCTTCTTCGCCGCTTTCAGAAACCCTGTGAAATTGATTCTCGAGAACCTCTCGAGCTCATTGATATCCTTTGTGATGTCATCGAGATCTTTCAGCGTCCGTTTCAACAGATCTTCCTTCTCCGGAACTTCTTCACCGCCAGCCGCAACAAGTTTTTCCAGGCGTTGCTCGCAACGCTCAGTCCGCTCGTTGAGTGCCGTGTTCATCTCTAGCTGGAACTTGTGCACCTTCTCCAACTGGACGTTGATAAGCTCGTCGACGAAGCGGGACTCGTCGTGTTCCGTCCACTCTTGTTGATCCTCGCTGCTTCCAGAGCCCCGACGGTCGCTCTCGTCACCGTCGGAGCCTTCGCGCAAGAGCTGCTTGAGCTTGCTGTAGTCGATGTAGTGGGCGCGCCATAGTGGGTACATTGACGACTGGAGGGTTTTGCCGAAACGCATGATTGATGTGGTGGATCACTACCTATATGAGGGAAGCGATAAAATAAATTAACAATGAGTGAGCACTCTATTGCGTTCGGATGGGAAGACAAATGCAGGCCAGATTGTGTCGTGCGGCGTGAGGGGGTGTGAGTTGTGCAATAGACGGGTTGATTGCGTGTGCAAGGTGGAGAATGTCGGGGCTGTTTGTTGTGAAATCAATGATGGCACGTTCTGCCTAGATTATACCTGATTGGCTTGGTTCGTCATGTCATGTGACCTGCAACGTCTGTTACACCGTGAGGATGCGCAGCATTTGGGAGTGTAGCGGTGGAGAGAGAGGGGATTCCAGTGAGAGGGAGGTTATAAAAGGACTAGATGTCCACGGCCAGTGACAAGAGCAATGTTGTTGAAAGCATTCGAGTGATAATAAGTGATTATGGATAAAATCTTGACCATGGAGCGAAGAGAATTTGTACCGTTATAACCAGGTGTGTCTACAAAGCATTAGGGAAGAATTATATGCATTTTGGGAACGAAGACAGCCATTGAGGCTCATATGTATCATCAGCATCAGCTCTTCCAGTATGCGGCACAGAAGCCATCCATCGTCTGGATGTGGTACGATCATCTTGCCAGCAAGCAGACTGAGCACCAGAAAATTGTCAAGGCTCGTTTGGATTTACAGATTTTAGGGCCAAAATGAGCAAGCATTTCGCAACGTTTCACGCCATATCTGACCCGAATAGTGCTTGAATCCAAAGCTTTAGTATATTCTGCTAGCTTACGCCTAATTCGGCCTGTACCCGGATAGTTCCCGTCAGTTAGTCTCTGAGGCTGACCATACCCGTTCTCTTCAATTTGATCTCCATTTCTTCATATTATTGCTTCTCAAGCTTCCAAAGGTACCCTCCAAGTGCAAGTATAAGTCGTCCGTATTAAACCTATATGCTTATAGGTGTATCATAGACGATTATACCTAGAGACAATGACTATACGGACCTCATCCAAGGATGCATGTAACTATGGTCTAACACACGAAAGAACGAATCGACGAAGGTCACCTCCCATCCTACCATCACTTATAATCATCCTCTCTTCCTCTGGGTAGCTTCATTTCCCTATGTTGATATTATCAGAGTAAGTAAGTACCCTTCACCTTTTTCGTATGACCAGCAAGTCTACCTAGTGTCCTAATTTCTTCATCCGTTAGACTTCTCTGAGTTCTTGTAGCTGACAATCTGCCCATATTTATGGTGCTGGTCTAACACAACCTGACTTGAAAGAATGCTGGGGGTAGGAAATTGTAGTTGACACAACAGAAACCAGTAGGTCTGTTAAAACCCTCCAAACTTCACTTTGCATCATCCACGGGCACTCGCTATCGGTGTATCTTATCAGCCGGAAAAAGCAAATAGATAAATCATAGCTTCTCAATTGTCGGTGCTGTTGTTGGTTTTCCAGGTTACACTGGGTGGGAAGAGAAAGACTCCTCAATGATGTAGAGTATTTGAGGATTCTCTCCTTTTAACAAACATGGAAGAAAAAGTAAAAAAAAAGCTTCACGCCTATGCACGGCGCTAGGAACCATCCTACTCACTGAATAGGACAAACAGGACAACGGTTCCAGGGTAGTGCGGAAAGAAGGTAGGAGTGTCTCACCTCAGTTGCTTGGTGCTCTGCAAAGCATGATTGTGCAGAAAAGAGGAGTGGTGACGGTGTTTAGTATTCACCGAAAGGTGTATCCCTAACACAGATCTAGAGAATGTTCTCAGGTTCCTCTGACACTTCGAGAAGTTCTGTCGTTTCCTACTCGGGGGATACCTGTCATGTCTCCAGAGGGACTTTCTTTCCCTTTGTGGAGACAATCGTACGTCATTCCCATGCCCTTCTCTCAGCAGTTGCTTGCTTCCTTTAAGATGAGCCTCTAGCAACATCTAGAATGTTTGATCCAGACTTGAGACATGCACCTGACTCGAGACAGTCGATCTATAATGGGTTGTAACTCAGACGAAGTGACTTCACCACCCATTGTCTCGAGTCGGGCGCATGTCTCGAGTCCGGACCGAACATTCTAATCTCAATCTCAGCTCACCAGAGAAACTGACAGCGAGACTAAGGGAAATTGGCCATATTCACAGTCAAATATATATACCGCCCTGCACCCGCCCTCTTTGCTGTCCTCCAAGTTCCATCCCCATTCCTCCCCTTCACAGTATATGATCCAAACGAAAATTTCCAATTCAAGTTCATCTACCGCATCATGTCTGTCAACAAGCTTTCAGATACCGAAAATCTCGCCTTCCTTGTTGCCTGCTGGCAAACCGCCGAAGTGAAGGTACTATTATTTGTTCTCTTTGATATCAACGCACAATGACTGACAGCGTACAAGCCCGCAGATGTAAACTGGGGTAAGGTCTGCGCAGATTTTGACCTCAAGAGTGACACAGCGTATGTGTCCATATCCATATATCCATTCCCCTCCACGAACGAAACTGACACTATTGTAGGAAAAAGCGCCTTTCCCGCCTGCTTGCAAAGCATGAAAATGGCAAGCCCGCCTCTGCCGACGAGAACCCGGCCGGACCAAACACCCCGCCTACGTCTCCGGGGCTTGAGAAGAAGAAGGCACCTGTTAAACGTGGAAGGGCTAAGGCTACAGTCGCCAAGAAGACTGCGACCAAGAAGACTACGGGAGCTGGGAGTGGAAGGGGGCAAAAGAGAAAGATCGAACAAGTGGAGGAGGAAGACGAGAACGATGAGGGAAGCGGGAATAAAGAGAATGAAGGAGGAAGCGGTAACAAAGAGAGTGAGGACATGAATTGGGCGGACAACGCAATGGACATGGAGGATACGCGGGATGCGGCACCATCCGCTGAGGAAGAGGTCGAAGCTTGAATGAGTTGGTCCTGGTCGACCGTCTCTTGGCTATGTGTTTTATATGGGCCGAAGTAATTGATCTTGTTTCCCTCGAACTTGAGAATTGAAGATATTATACGTCATGCACCATTGGTCATTGTAGCGACGATGCATACTGGGGTGCGCCTATTCGCTGTGGGGACGGTCGGAGGTGGCGCCTGCATTCCCTATGCTTTGCTCTCGTGCTGCAGCTGAAGCCTGGCCAAAGAAGAGTGCAGGAAGGCTATCGCTTACGCCGACGATTCGAGAAGTGCGTACTTGCTTGCGTCCACCGCATGTGACTATTTATCTCCCCACCAACGGTCGAGAGGACATTGATGATTGCGGTTTCTGGGCATCGCCATTATAATTAGTTCTCGGTCGTGAATGGGTGATGGGAGAGCCAGTTAGGGTTGAGTAAATCGACAGCGGTATTGCAGGACAGGAGGTGAGGTCTGTTGGGTTGGTTCTCCGCCTGCTTGTCCTTCGCCGAATCAACCGAGACGCACACACAAGACCTCATACACATCCCCCCGTACTCTCCCATTGCCACCACATTCCACAACTATCATCCCATCATCCCATCCCCGCGCCGATATCCTCTTTGTCTTGCTTGCTTGCACTAGTCTCTCTGCAAACTAATTCCATTTCCATTTGTTTCCCCCTTCTCCGCACCGATAATCGCCCGACTGTTGCCGGGTCAACGTCGCACAACAATCGCCGGCGTCCTCACCTTCACACACCCTCCAAGAGGGCTGACTCGTTCGGCACGCCCACCTCACACCTCTCATCATGAGCGAACAACGAGATAGCTTATCTGAGACCGGTACTGAGTTCCCCAACTCCTTTGTCTACAGCCGAACCTGCTTCGGGACAGGAACTGTGGCATGGGGCTGATAGATAGTTGACAAACTGTCTTCATTCAGGAGGATCCGGTCACCATAACATCGTCCTAACACCGGATGAAAAGAAAGTATTTGGGCAGCTCTTTCAGGCGGCAGACACTGAAAACCTTGGAGTTGTTACGGGAGAGCTTGCCGTAAAGTTCTTTGAGAAGTCAGGGCTGAATCCCCGGATTTTGGGAGAGGTACGTCACGCCGCACGAACATCATCGAAACACCCCTCATTTACCTTCGAAGCTGTGAATTTGGCTCTACTTGGCTGACATTATTGTTCTCTCGCGATATAGATATGGGGAATCGCAGATACTGAGAATCGAGGATTGTTGACAAAATTTGGATTCAGCGTCGCCCTAAGACTGATCGGACAGGCACAGAATGGACAACATCCACGACCAGAACTATCCCAGCAACGTATGCGATTCTTCCTATTTCAGGAGCGTCATACTAACGATGTATAGCTGGTCCATTACCTCGATTCGAAGGTGTTAACATAGTCTATCCACCGCCTCCTACTACATCCTCTCCGCCACCACCGCCTGTTCTTCCCACCCAGCCTACCGGACCTGGTGGCATGATCCGGGTGCCTCCCCTGCTGCCTCAAGATGTTGAGAGATTTACTGCGTTGTTCGAAAAATCGGGAGTCGTTGATGGAATATTGCAAGGTGTGTATTCATTCAAGGATTCGGAAGGTATGGATATTGACTGTCATCAGGAAACATAGCCAGGGATATTTTCCAGCGATCGAGACTCCCAAACTCAACCCTTATTCAGATCTGGAATCTTGCCGATCGGCAAGGTCGTGGAGCTCTTGGTTGCGTAGAATTCGTTGTTGCGATGCATCTCATCACATCCTGCAAGAATGGCAGTCTACCTGCTTTACCTCAGATACTCCCCCCAGGCTTGTACGATGCTGCTTCCGGCCGACCTCCAACTCGTAATGGCCCAGATCGACGCCAGCCGGGTCGTACGATGCCACCTGTACCACCAATTCCAAAGCAATTTAGTGGACCGCAGGCTCAGCGCGCGCAGTCACCGTTGTCTCGAAATTTCACTCCACCAGTTCCTCAGAACGCCAACGCTATCCAGCGCGATATTACGGGAGGTGGATGGGCGGTATTACCAGCGGATAAGCAACGGTTTGATTCAGTATTCTTGACCGTCGATAAGGCGAATAGAGGAGTAATCACCGGTATGTCTTCACGATGTTTTGTTAGCAAATATACTGAGTGAGGCTAGGTGAGGAGGCCGTTCCATTTTTTGGGAACTCGGGTCTCCCCGAAGATGTGCTTGCTCAGATTTGGGATCTCGCGGATATCAATAAAGCTGGACAGCTCAATCGTGATGAGTTCGCGATAGCTATGTACCTCATCGTACAGCAACGCAGCAATCCGGGAGTCCCATTGCCTGAGGTTCTACCTCCAAATTTGATCCCCCCGAGCATGCGTCAACAGCGCCAGCTGACTGGTCCGCGTAAGTAAAAACTGCTGGTTGGCCCATCACCGTTTGCTGACTTATGTTCCCAGCTGTTGCACAACCTCCCAGTCCGTTTGATCCAGCGCCTCAGCCACCCCCACCGCCAAAGTCAGCAGCCGACGATCTATTTGGTTTGGACTCATTTACTTCAGTTGCACAACCGCAAGCCGGACCTGGTCCAAACCCGACCGCTGGACCATTTGATGGCGATGTTTTTGGCTCAAAAGAAGCTTCACCAACCGTTTCTGCTGCACATTCGCCCATTCCTTCCCAAGGCTCTGGTTTGTTTGGCAGACCCACGCCTACATTCGTACCTACGTCTAGTTTTGGCCAGTCTATCATGCCTGTTTCTACCGGTGGTTCTAACCACTCGGGTCCGAGCCGTGGTTTCCCTCAGCAACCAAAACCACAGGAAATGGATGATTTGCTCGGCGACGCCGACCCGGAAGTTAGCAATAAACTCACCAATGAATCAACGGAACTTGCCAATCTATCCAATCAAATCGGTACCTTGACTAAACAGACTCAAGAATTGCAGACCAAACGGCTGTCAGCCGAGACCGACTTGTCATCCCTTGCAACTAAGAAGCAGCATATTGAGGCTCAGCTTGTACAGCTCCGAGCTGCCTATCAAAAGGAAGCTGCCGCAGTGAAGCGGGTCGAGGACGAGCTTGCACACTCACGCAACGATACGAACAAGGCCACTCAGGAGTACCAGCGGATCGAAGCGGAGTATAATCAGCTGCAGTACAAGCGACAGGAGATTTCATCGCAGCTGGAAGCCGATAAGAGGGAGAACGAGAATCTGAAGGAAAGGATGAATCTCATCAACGCGGAGAACCGATCCTTGAAAGAAGAACTGGAGCGGTTGGAATTGCAAGCAAGAAGGGAAAGGGGGATGGTGGCTATCAACAGGAAGCAGGTTGAGAAGAGCGAGTCTGAGCAAAGGAGTCTCAAGAATGGTATCGAGGAGACAACGCGATCCAATGCCACTAGCCCCATACCGCCTGCTAGCCCAACCCTTTCTCAAGGAAGCGTTAACAACAAAAACCCATTCCAACAGTTCAACCGAAAATCGCCCCCTGTTACAGATAGCAACTTTGGGTCAAATTCTCCATTTGGACCAGCCAGGCAAGCACCTACTTCCATGGACGATGTATTTGGACCAACATTCTCATCAACGCCACCACCACAAACGTCATTCGCTTCAAGACCTCCGCCAGACTCCAGTTCTTATACTCCATCTGTCCCAGAGAGTGGACATGGAGGCCGGTCAACTCCTCCCACTTCACCGCCAGCGTCGTCGTATCATAGTTCTCCTCAGCTCTCTGAGGCACCTCCACCAGCCGTCGGATCGCAAATCACATCAGCATACCTGCCCTTGCCTATTAGCCGAGCAGATTCCGTGACGTCGTCCGTTCAAGTCAACCCATCTGCAAGTGTCAGAGACTCCCAATTCTCTCGCCCGGATACCCCAACAAACATGTTTGGAAGCGCAACCGCAGATTCGCCCGCGCGTGACAGAGATGCTTTTGGGAAGGCTGAGGATAGAAGGAGCAGCTTCAGCGTAAAGAGTGATGCTGGCACTGAGGCTTCGGGAAGGGCTGCTTTTTCGCCGTTCGACCGACGCAATGATTCTCCATTTGCTCCAGTTGAGAAGAATACGACTGGGACAACGTCAGGAGGCGACGAGAATAAACCAAAGTTGGAGAAGACTGACTCATCCCGGGATTTTTCTTCACTACCGGGTGCCTTCCCTACATATTCGGACAGCGGCACGCCAATCAAGCCTATGCCAACTGGCGAAAGTACAATGAGCAACAGAAGCAGAATGAGCAACGCAAGCCGTTCCGCTTTCAATGCCTCCTCCGATCCCTTCAGCCTGGAGGGAACTCGGGCTGCATCCAGTAAAGATCTCGACGACGCCTTCGGAAAATTCCCCAAGGTGGATCCGCATCACACTGGAGGCTCTGGAAGTATCAGCGCCTCCAAGTTTCACGATGAATTCCCGCCAATTAAGGAGATTCAACCAGATAGTGATAGTGACAGTGATGGTGGTTTCGAAGATAACTTTAACTCTCAGAGCCCTGCCAAGAGTCATGCTAAGCTATCCTCCACCACACCTACTAATGCAAATCAGGGGCCGAAGTTTGATGATACTACCACAGAAAGCCAACCGCCACCAATCACTGCCCAGCAGCCACCGCCGGGGTACAGTCAGGTTCCTGGCGGTCAGGACAAGTCGCCATATTCTGCAGAGTTTGGCGGTCTTCTACCATCTCGCAGTGATCCCATGAAACACGATGCTCCTACCCCAGGCGGTAGCACCAATGCGGTTGTTTTCCCATCAACTACTGCCGCTGCTGCTGACGATGACTTTGACGAATCTGCTTTTGGCGATCTTGCGGAAGCAAAAGAAGCTGATGATAAGACTGACAATGACTTTGGTACTCCTTTGGCGTTTGATGATGACTTTAACCCCATTTTCGACCTTCCCACATCCGCGAAGAATGCCAACCAAACACCCGGTATGGCTATTAGTGGTGACGACGACTTTGCAGGGTTCACTTTCAACGTCGATGGCTCTTCGCAGCCGCCCCAGGCTCACGGCGATTCACCAGTTGCACTACCGGCAAAGCCATTGACCTCACAAGATTGGGACGACCTCTTTGTAAACTTCGATGGTCAGCCAAGTGCTACACCCGCCAACGCGCAGGCTTCGCAGCCAGGGAAGGAGAATTTGCCAACAAAAGGGGCAAATGGGACATCAGACCAGAGTG
The DNA here is from genome assembly GCA_015178995.1 of Trichophaea hybrida. Taxonomy (NCBI): domain Eukaryota; kingdom Fungi; phylum Ascomycota; class Pezizomycetes; order Pezizales; family Pyronemataceae; genus Trichophaea; species Trichophaea hybrida. The sequence continues at coordinate 141,359 of WHVE01000097.1, forward strand.
GTACGGATCCCGGTGAGGGCGGTGTTTCTCTATCATCTTCTTCTGATTCTGCTCCTGCTCCTGCTCCTACCTCTGTTGCTTCGGCTGCACCGGTTGGAACCGCAACCACCATCATCACAGCGGAGGGTGGCAGCGGCGGCGTCAAAGTTGCAAGTGACGATGACAAAGTTACGAAGTTGACGGGAATGGGCTTTGACAGAGAGAGTTCGGTGAAAGCACTAGAGAACAACGGATGGAACATCGACCGAGTAAGCAGCCCCTAATTCGGACGCCTGCTTCCCCTCTTGATGAGAACGCTTTTTCTGACGACGGGGCGATCCCGTGGGGGGTTTTCGAGGAATAGGCTGTGAACTCTCTCATTTCTGAATCTTGATTATGTGCGTTTCCTTCCGGGTGGGGTGAGGGGTATGGGACGGTTTATGGGTAGGTGGTGGAGGTGACTTGACCGCGGGGGAGATTTTTGTTTTGGTTGTTTTGCGAAAGTGGGCTTTTTTTATTCCAGCTAGCTCTTGTGTCCCTCCTTTTGTAGCGGTTTCCTTTTTTTGCACTTATCAAGTAGTCAAAGATTTTTAGCGGTGGGATTGATGTGAACTTGGGTGGTCAGATAATACTGGCTGATTTTAGTGTGTATATCGCACCGAAATTGAGCGCCAGTGTTTTTTGATCGCTGAAGTATAAATGCAGCCTACAATACCAAAACTCTTTGGCTGTCTACGTACTTTATGTGTGTGTCTGTATCTGGGAGAGGGGAGGTATTTTGATGGGATTCGTCAGGGGGGAAAGGAGGGGGAGCTTTTAACTAAGTTACTGCAATGCGGGCTTACCTCTCTTTTGTATGTATGTGTCTCTTTTGACCCGTTTTTTTTTCTTTGCATTCTTTGCGTTCGTTATATCTAGTAATTGCATCGGACCTATTCGTTCGACAAACAGAATGTCTGGTTTTATGAAATCCACGGAGTGTCGTTTCATAAAACGCTCTGTCCAGAGCAGGTTCTAGTTTGATTCATTCCACATTTAGGGTTTCGAAATCAATAATCAAGAAGGTGCCGAAGATATAATTACCATCCTACCCCCCATTCCCCCCATACCTCCCAATCAACTTCTCCATAACCCTAATCGCACCATCTCTATATCCTCCCCCAAAAATCCTATAATGATTCAACCTATGAAACAACGCATACAACTCAACTCTATCCTCCCACTCCTCCTCCTTTAGTCCTCCCCTATCTTTCGGTACAAATCTGCAATACTCTTCCCAGAAACCTTTATCGAACCCCCCAAACAACTTCATAATCCCCAACTCATACTCACTATGCGCATAACAACAACTCGGATCAATAACTCTCCCTCCACCCACCGCATTGCCCGCCCACAAATCCCCATGTACCAACGCGGGGACAATTTCCGCGTCGTCCGGGAGTAGACGGGGGATAACGCGGTTTATGAGGTTCTCGGCGAGGGAACGGAGTTCCTGGTCGTGCGCGGGGAGGAGAGGGAGGATGCGACGGGTGATGAAGAATTCACGCCATGTAGGGGTCCACGTGTTGTCTTGTTCTGTGTTTCCGCAGCAGGTGGGGACTGGGAAGCCGAAGCCTAGTTGTTTGAATTCTGGGGGGATGGGGGAGAGGTGGATTGTGGCGAGGTTTTTGGCGAGGAGTTTTTGTGAGGGGGGGAGGGAGAGGTTGAGGAAGGATGTGAGGAGGTAGTAGGTGTTGGGGGTTGAGGAGAGGGGGCCGTGGGAGATGGGTTTGGAGGTTATGGATGGGTTGGCGGTGTAGAGGTGGTGGAGGGAGGTGTATTCGCCTTGTTTGTTGTTAGCTGGGGGGGAGAGGAGAGGGAAGGGAAATGGGGGAGGGGACCTTCAAACATTGTGCGTGCAGAGGTTCCTTTGCCGGTTTTTAAGAAGTAGTTGTCGCCATTGCCAGTGGTCACCTTGAAGGTTGAGGTGAATCCGCTGCTGCCGTGAGGGGCGACGGCGGCTGTGACCCCCGCGGGGAGGTTGAGGGCTGTGAGGATGGCTAGGTCTGGTTTCATTTGTGCTGTTGTGGTTGTGGAAGGAGAGGTGGAGTTGAGATGACGTCGTGGTGCAGATACGCTTCTATTCACCCATGAGCACCCGCCATAGATACTTATGTACAAAGGGGTATTAAAAGTCAATAATAACATCCCACTCTATCAAATGACCTCTGAACTCTATGATACACCCTCCTCTATCCTAAAACTCTCCCTCCTACTTTCTAGCTCTCCAGATCAATGCTCCAACAACTGCTGTACCAACAACGGCCCTTCCCGCCATAGTAATCCACACCGCCCTCCTCACAATATCGTAGTAACCGTCTATCAAGGTATTGAAGCTGCTAATCCTCTCCCTCTCGCCTCTGACCTTAACTTCAAGCCTTCTCGGCTCCGACATAGCTCTAGATCTAACCAAGATTGCAGATTCGCCCATATCCTCACCCTCGTCTTCATGAATATTTCGTATGTCCACAATCGATTCCTCCATAGAGTTCCTTCCGCGCAACTCGTCCTTAAGCATAGCAGCCTCCACGCTCTCCTTCTTAGCGATTTCAAAGTTCCGTCTGCACAGGTTTCTAGTCATGAGTTTCACGACGAACCTCACATCCCAAGCCGTAAACGTCGGCCAGTTCCACAGCCCGAGTGCGCCTCCAATAGGTGGCAGCATATCGATAAAATCCTCAACAATTCCCAGTGTCAAACCCCAGAGTACTAGGGAGCTCTCGAACTTTCCGGCTTCTGCGGGGGCAAGGAAGTCCTTGCCAAATGTGGAGAACACAGATAGACTAGGCCACAGCCTTATCGCAGTAAACTCCATTAGGCCAACAGAGTACCGTAACACGTACCTCACTAGAAGGCCTAGAACGCCAGATCCACGGCCAGCGAGACGGTCCGCCACGTCGCACGTTTCAACAGTACGGAATTCTGGGATGAGCAGCAGACGGAGGGGAACCCAATGGGCAGATGCAACTTCGGTAGGTTGCAGATGAAGTGCGGGAGGTTTGGGCGAAGTGAGTAGGAACACGAAAGGGCAAAGAACCATCAGCCTTACCAAGTTGTCAGCTTATCCAAACAAAAACCCAGCCATTTGAGAAAGCACACATACGGAAATGTTCCCCAGCTGGTGGTAATAACACGATCTGGCAGATGACCACAACGGAACCCCTCCTCCTTTTCAAGATCCAATCCAACCTCTTCAAGTGTCTCTCGCACCGCTGCCTCAATATCGCCAGCATCCTCTTTATCTCTCTTCCCACCAGGAAACGCCACATGTGCCGTCCACCGATCCCCAGTCCTGGCCGCTCGCTTGATGAACAGAACTTCAACCTCACCCTCCTTCACCCACGGCAGCTCAAAGAACTCTGCTATGCTTGAAGGCCGCCTCTCATTACCGGTGGGGAGGTGAGCAGGGTTAGGTTGGACCTATGAACCAACACAATCAGTTCTCAATGGCCGACAGTAGCAAACAACATAACAGCCGGGGGCAGACCGACTCGCAGGATCAGGGCCACTGACGCTCTCTTTGGAACGTTTGGTGGGGATGGGAGTGTGGGAGAAGGGTACAACTGCAGGTCCTCCAACGCCGAGCTCACGGCCGGTAAAAGCACTTCCTGGGACGACATGACGGGGGATGGATGGCTGGATGGGATGGATGGATGGATTGATTAATGGGCTGGACGCAATGCAGTTTTGAATCAGCCACCGGGGGGGGGGTGTTCGCTGCAGGAACTGGAATCGATCAATTGGGAGACACAAATGTCGTGCGGGGTGTGGGAGGCGTTTCTTGTCGGTTTCAGAGTTTACTCTGTGGAACCAAGCAGAGCCAGCGGAAGCTTATTCCCCGGGTCTTGGCAATTCTATTATTGGCGGCTCACCTCTCTGCGCTCTACCCCCTGCCCCTCCCTCTTCCTTCTTCGTGCAACAGAAGCAGGCATCGAATCGCAAATCGAAGCGCTCCCCCGTCGCTACCATCCATTGCACCGAGTGCGCGCGGTTAATCAAAATTCCTGCTCCATGAACAAAACACAACAGCACATCACAAAAGCAATAAAAACCTCGAGGAATAGGAGAAGGGGGGGACGCAGGTCAATTGACAATGTTACGCTACATTTCAATCAATTGAACGCCTCCAACAAAACAATAAGTAAAAACTGTACTTTTCCACCGCCAAAATCGACAGCCTTCTTTATGCATGGTCGCCCCAGAGGGTCACAGCTCACAGAAATCGCCACCGCCCAATTGTTGGGATTTATATTATACTTTACATCGCCCATCCAGCTACTACTTAATGTACCCATCATTCCTCAAATAAAAATTCCGCCTCTCAGTAAAGTATCTAGCAGTGAAAAAAAACCTGCGATGTGAGCGCAAGAGAGTGAGTGAGTGCGTGGTGTGCTTCGGAATGGAATGGAATCGGAACACTTACGAATTGACTTTTTTTTTTTTTGCCTCCGCCTTGCCCATCCATCCATCCATCCATCCATCCATCCATCATCCATCCATCCATCCATTTCGTCAATCCTGATTGTTTCGCTGGCCGCAATTGCCAGCACCACCACCCCACCACCACCACCGCCCACCACACATCCGGAACCCCGATAGATCCGTCCGTAAATACCTCTATCTCCCATCATCATAATCATCGTTTCCAGAAACTACTGGTATGTCTTGGTCTTGTCTTATTCTTTTTCGGGGGCGTATTCCGGATTAGAAATGCCCGCCTTCCCACTATGTTTCGCGGGAGTCGGAGGAGAGAGACGTATATTAATCACTCCCTAGTATACTATCATCGTCACCATACATAAATTCCTTCCGTAGATCCCAATCCCAATTTTCTCGTTCGCCAACACATTTCCCCCCCCTCCCCCCCCACCGCCCCCCTTGGAAGCTCAATTCCTACCTGCCTTGTCCCCCCCTCCCCTCGCTGTTCGCCTCGTGAGAGCAACGTAGGCAGCAGTGAAAGTGATGCACAGCCCTGCGCACAACACAAAAAAAAAGAAATTACCATAGAGCACGCATACCTAACCGCCAGCAGCAGCAGCAACCATTGCCCTTGCAGCGAGCGCAGAGAGAAGGAAGTTCCAGAAGATCAGATAACGATCCCATTATCTAGGTCAAAGAGGTTTGGGGAGGGGGGGGGGGAAGGTGTGTGAATCATGATGATATGATATGTCATGAGAGCTCGAGTTCCAATCCACCTCAGCGCGCGTGCCTGAAAGCTGGAAGAGGTTAAAAAAAAGCAGAGTTAGGAAATGACCGTTTGTTTTCGCGATCGTTAAGAAAGGTATTTCTCGCTTATGTTCTTTTCCTCAGCCCATATGACGATCCAAACGAAACGCGGTTCCCCCTGCCTCTAGCTCTCTCTCTCTCTCTGTAGAGTAAGCGCAATGAAACGGCGCTGGCTGTGCTTAATAGTCTACTTACCGCAATCCTCAGGGGGAGGTTTATATATAAATCTACATCTATGGGAAGATCCGAACTCCATACATATCCTTGGCTGTTCTGTATGGGTAATGTGATGTGATGTGGGGGAAAAAGCTCAATTCCCCGAGAGCGGATCAGGCACCAACACACCATGGGGGAATCAGCTCCTCCACGTTTCAACCTTACGCGAGAATTGTAACACCCTCCCTCCACCCCTCCCTACCATTAGCTGACCTAGATTTCACGCTTCACACTTTCATTTCAAATGGTGATGATGATGATGCATTCGGTATTACATAGAGAGTTGGTATCACAACTCCCAAAGATCTTAAAACACAAAAAATAAAGTGGAGTGAAGTTTACATTGTTTCCTCCATCAATCCATATCCATATCCATATCATATCCATAATATAAAAAAACACCCCACAACGAAACGCCAAAAGTATAACCAAAGCCCAAACACAACGAAGGGTGGGCTCTTCTCTCGGTGCCATGCATGAAAACAGAAAACAGAAAACCAAACCAGACCCCGCCGACCGACCCAAGATCCAAGATATTCCCATATACAAAATAAATATGAAAAAAAAAAACACCCAAGAAGTCCACTATGAACTAACACTTACAGGATGATGATAATCCGAAAACAAAAGAAAGATGATATGCGCCCCCAGGATAAACCGTTACCCATACTATAGAACAAAAAAACTCCGAAGCCAAAAAGAAACAAAAAGGTGTGTCAGTTGAACCCGCCCAAAACCCAAGTCCATGTGTAAAGTCAATGCAGTCATAGAGTCATAACAAAGGAAACGAAGAAAGAATGTAAAAAAAAGAAAAAAGGAGGGAAACCAGAAACAAGAGAATATGCCCGTCTATCCTCCCACTGTGCACGTGTCGCGACCTGCGCCATCTCCTGTTGCTTCGCCAGCTCCTTGTCTATGGTTCGATGTTGATGTCTTTGTTCAGATGTGGTTCGATGTACCTGCGATCGAACCATCCGACTTTTTCAAAGGCAGTCCAGAGCTTTGACGCTTTGTTGACGTCAATCTTGCATGCCTTCTGCGAATCCGTCTTCCTAAACTCCTTGCCGATCCTTGTCCTTCGAACCTTCTCGATGAAAATCCTCCGTTTCGAGCTAAGGTAGATTGCAGGAGTGAGGCGAAGCGTGGATGCAAGCTTGGCTTCGGCTGGGTGGAGCTTGTCATAGTGAAGCTCGTTTTCAATGTTCAGAGGATTTCCCCTCCAGTCCGTCAGGAGTGCACGGTTGTGTGGTGGCAGGCTCGAGAGCGGAGGGGTAAGGTCGGGTAGAGCTTCGAAATTGTTGTCCTCTCGCGTTGGTGCAGTAAGCCTCTGACGTGGAGCAGGGGTACCGTCAGCAGAAGACCGAGGTGGTGTGAACAACTGTCGCTCGAAACCATCGAGCGAGAGGAGCTTTGGAGTAGCCCGTGGTGCCCTCGCTGGTCGCTGAACTTGTTGTCTTTGTTGAGGTGTGCTAGAGCCCATGGGACGTGGCCGAGGAGTTCCCATTGATCGTTTGCTTGAGGTGATTGATTTCAACGAAGGCGATTTGTTTACACCAACCGTCGCACTGCGGTACAACGACTGGTACTGCTGTTCCCTGCGTAGCCATTCTCTGGGGTTACTCTGGCATAGCCTCCAAGCCGACGAAACAAACAGACCATAATCTTCGGGGGAAGGTCGCACTTTAGGAGGAAGCCGGTGTGATCGCTGGGCTGCAGCCTTTTGGATAAAAGGTTCGTGCTTTTCGTTAACACTAAACAGCGGTGTTTCAAGGGAGATAGAGGCGCCGTCCTCGGGAAGCAAAGGCTCATCTGTCATGAGAATATCATCTGAATGATGGTGGTCATGAGGCGATCTTCGTAGAGTAACATGCGAGGTTTCTGGCGACTCCGGGGGTGAAAGCAAGCTCGACGATGGAACTGGATTTGTAGCAGCTGCGATCGACATCTTGTCTTGCGGACGAAGCTGCATCGGAGGAAGCGGTTCTGTAGATGGACCTCGACCTGTAGATGGCGACGGAGAGAGAAATCGGTCGATTGGCCGAAGCTCTGGGGGTGAAGCTAGGATAAAGTGTGGGGGAGCAGAGCTCTTGAGGAAGCTTTGAGGAGTGCGATTCATAGCGATTTCAGGATGTGTGGGGTAATTGAGAAACTGCACGGTAGAATAGAGCTGCAGCTCAGGTATTTAAAGTGAATACGCGGTATGAGTCGAATAAAACCCAGAATCCAGTCCGTATTCAAAGGTGGTCCAGGTGAATCATAGGGGCTGCCACGCACCACAGCCTTGGGGTTGGACAATGCGAGGTGATTGAATGGTCGTAAGTCCGAACGGCGACTGGCAGACACTGTTGTTGAAGTTGGATCAGTAATTGGTGATGGACGAAGCTTAAAGGTTATGGTGATGGTGATGGTGGTGGTGGTGGTGAAAGCTATGGGAGAGATAAATCAAGCGAAGAGAGGGATGAGGCAAAGGGGGGCGGCATGTTAAGTACTCTGACACAGGCGCGCAGGACGCATGAGGCACAGGACAAGGACAAGGACAAAGCAAAGGGCCAAGGAGAGGGAGGGGGTGGACGGAGGTCATGGAGGTGGAGGGGTGGGCTGCTGATTCAACTCACAAGTTCGCTCACCACCCAAACTGCTCCCACTCCCTTTCTCATCATCTGTTACGACTCGGGCGGGCGCTGAAAGAATGAAAGGCCTTTCAGACTCTGCTCCACCAATTCCTTCGGCCCCCTCTCCATTTCCAAATAATCAATCAATCAATCAATCGTTTCGCGAAAGGAAAGCGAGCCCCATTGAATGGATATGCGGGGCCGTTCAGTAAAGAGAGTTTTCCTTCAAATTGATCGCTCGGCGCCGACCACATTCCATGAGGTGCCTGCCTAGCGAATAAAGATGTGACCGAAAAGCCGTGACTGGCTGACTGACTGACCGACTGACTGTGATTTTTATTTTGAGCAGAGGGTTGCGCGGCGGAAACAAAGTAAGTGTGGGAGCAAGGTACGAGTGCATGACTGGACGACGTGAGAGCGATGGGGGGCGGATGACAGGCGCGGTGAAGACTAAGCCTCGACGAACACCTCCGCCATTCTCCCATCCTTGCTTTGAGGAATAAGTGCACACCAGCGGGTATGTGCACCGCATAAACATACGTATGATAGAGCACTATACAATTGTCGCCAGAGATCGAGACGAAAGATTGGAGACAGAACGAGAGATTGGGAGATTGAGCGATTGCGATTGCGAGGATGGACGCACACCTATCTATCTACTGCTACCGACCGGTACTACATTGTAGAGTGCTCAGCCAGCAGAGACATGATTAGTACTTGGTACGAGTACGAGTTACCTAGTAATCGGGTATGAGTACATTCGCAGGGAACAATTGCTCATCCTTCAATTCTCAGCATAGTCGTTCGGGACTCCAAAGCTAACTAACTCTAACTATCTGGTCCCTTGCTGCTGTTGCTCATACCTACCACCGACGACGACGACCCTGCAGAAATCAAAACGCACAACTACGTACTTGGCCGCCAATAGCTGTCCATCCAGGTTGCAGAGAAGCACCACTTCATCACGATTGGAAGCACGTCAAAAGAAAACGTTGATCGACTCATCTCCAGTCAAGCCAAACATATATCCAGGTCACCGCGGAACGAAACATAACCCACGCAAGGCTGCTACATACTATACTACTGTAATACACCCGCCTTAATATCGTAACCTAAAAAACTCAATTCCTTCGTTCCTTCCTTCGTTCTTTGATTGCCAACGTCAGAAGCGAGGATCGAGACGCCCGCCAGCACACACAACACACAACAGCGCAAGTATAATCTGGCGTGAAACAACCACACACCTCAGCGTCGGGTCGGTCGGGGGCCAAGTTGCAACAAGTCGGTTGATAGAGTAGTGAGGTGGGGTATCGAATTGACCCCTCATCCTCCTTCCTAGATCCTCCTTCTTGTCTCAATTGTTCCGTCCCACCAAGCAAGCGCGCTTTGCGTGCGAGAAACTATGTCTTCTGAGATAGAACATTGTCACAAGGCGGGCGGGCATGGCATTCAAATCATTACGCGTGCGCCGACGCAACAAACCATCCCATCCCCCTCCCTCCTCATTCCTCTCAATGAATTGGGGTGGTGTGCGCGTTGCGATGTGTGGTGTGCATGCGAAAACAAATGTGGCGATGACGATGAATATCATCTTCCAGGCAGACTCCCCGACTGACTGACTGACCTTGACCGACTTTCCCTAACAGCATAAGTGAGCAATTCCAAAAATACAAAATAAAGGAACCTCAAGACTAGACGATATCAAAATTCCCAATTGTTTAATACAATAATTCTTTTTATTTTTCTCCCAACAAGATATTCACAGCTGACCCCCCCTCCCCCTTATCCAAATGGTAGTTTCTCTCTCTCGCTTCCTACTACAAACTCCGTGATAGATATCTTCTCATCCCTCATCTGCCGTCGCCACTTGATTCGGAGTCCCGGTGCAATTGATTGCCAAACCCCCCTCCTACCCCCTTTCTCAAAAGTCTATTCTTTAGATGAATGGATGCCTTACAAACGCAGCGCGAGAGTGCGATAGGATGGAATGGATGGAAAAATGTCTGATTCAGGCCAGCCGCCAGCCAGCCTTGACAGAACAAAAGAAAGAACGGAACACAAAAATGCGCAACCCCCTCCTAGCTTTCAGCACTCACAAGGCTGGAAAACTGCATATGATTACCTTACTCGCAACCACCACCACCATCACCATCACCGTTGTGGAACCTGCGAGGAACCAAGAGAAGCCACATCTTCAATCGGTATCATACAGACAGGCAGGTGTACAGTCCACGTGCTATGCAGGGTCTCCCATTACTCCATCCAGACTCTTCTTTATAGAAGCCATACACATTAGGTACAGTTCATACCTGAGGAATTATTGGCATGGCATGGCATGGCAAACAACGGGCGGTGATGTGCTTCAGGGTATTTCTGCGTCCTAATGACCTTCCCAATTCCCTCCAACTTCTTTTCTCCTACTTTAAAGAAACGGTTCATTTCTCAACTCTAGCTCTTTTGTTTGGGTCACAGGAAACAGATACTGCCAAAACTTATATTTGCTACCCAGAAGTCGTGTGATGCACTGTTCTGTCGAGTTGCATTATAGTAGGCGCGAAGGGCGGGATCTAGCTAGTATATAATACATCATCACATCATCTTCATCCTCGTCATCATCCATCCTAGAGTACGTGTGAGGTTTGGGTTAAGGCATGTGTTTGTTTCAGCTCGAGTCCTCTACACAAAACGTTCTTTCCCCCTCCCACGCCCCCTTCCCCTCAAATGTACATAATTGCCAGCTCGATATGTATAAGGGCAGGTAGTGGAAGTACCTATCAAGGCGCCTCGTCTCCAGGGAGAGAAAAAAAGAAGCCTTCCCCGCTTTTGCATATGTACGTACATGCAGCATTCCCCCATATTTGGCCATGCACAATGACGATATCCACTCCATCACTACCCACGCTCGCTGCGCATGGAAATTTGGAGTAATAAACGCCAAAGTGGCCGAATTGAATGAAATAATGAGTGATCGATTGATTGATTGGCTTCCTTACTTACCTTTTTCAATTTAAAAAGGCAGAAGGGAATAGATCTTGAGGAATCGGCCATTGTCTCTTTCTCCACCACCACCCCCCGTAAAATCATAGGGAACGAAAAATAAAAATAAAAATCTCCTCCTTTTCACTTTCCGCTTATCGATAACGGTGTGGGGTAAGGGCGCGTCGACGAGAACAAAACGGCGCCAAAAAAAATTCCGCTCAATAGCTTCTCTGGCAAAAGAGCGAAACCCCCGTATTTTTTTCCTCACAACCCGCACCAATAAGATGTGTGTAAGGCTGCCCCGGCGAGATTCGTGGGTTGGCATTTTATCCAAGAATGATGATATTGTACGACAAATAATGGAAAGGTTTACCCCTGTTACAAGTTGGCCTTGCTTCCTTGAAATCCTGGCAAACATTCCTATGGCACCGGTGTGAAGGATTTAAACGCTGGCGCGGGACTGGGGTATACAGTTGTCGGCGAATAGACACGCATACTCATCAAACGTTTTTCAGATTACGGCTGCCAATATTCTAGTAGCAATCAACCTTCCCCACCATAAGACGGGTTTGAGAAAGCCGAAAATTCGGCCCCGGCGGCAATTCCGACCCCGCTGTGCTTCGATAGCAGCTTGGTACTATATAGATGTACCGACACCCCGAAACCGTCGTTCCCATTCCTAGGGTGTTTCGGAAAACCTCCAAAAGACTGCGTCTCAACAAAACTGTAGCTAGTTCTGCATCCTGTCTGTCAGAAGCGGGCTCTGGCCCAGGGCATCTGAAGCCTGGCAAAATACAACTTGTTCGTTCCCGATACCATTATCGTGCCAATGATAATACGTCCGCTGCTGCTGGGATTCTGGACTTCCAAACAGATGAGTGCAACTTCATCCATTACGGCAATGCGGCGATCTTATCGTGGAGGAATCTCGCTGGTCAACCGGCTGCAATTGCTGCTTGGGTTGATGCCTAGACGTCATAAAACGCCTTTAATAATTGCCTATAAGCTCCGCAGAGGACACTGTTCGTCTTGGATAATGCCCAGATAGTCTATTTCGGAGTTTGCTTGCACTAACGTCTAGAGGGTTCATCAGTAGGAATCAAATCAAGGAGGTCGGGCGAACCTACCGCAGCTGTAGACATGTGGGGTTAACCATGGATGGAGGTTGACGCTGAGCTAGGGTGAGTTTCAGGTTTTGTGATATTGATGTGATGAAGCGGCGAAGTGACTGTGCCATTGATAAATAAAGCCACACATGGCGTCGGCAACATGATGAAAACATATATATACAGCATGTGCATTAATAGATACAACCTACATTGCTACGCTGTAAAGCTCAATCCCTCATATTAAAAGCCCCGTGGTATATAGAAACTACTTCTACCCCGCAAAACTTCGGACGAAAAAAATAACTTTATGCAACAACCTTGCACAGTACCCCCCGCTTATCGTTATCGATAGAATGCGCTTCCCATCCCATGGGTCCAACCAACAATCGTGGCGGCAAAAACTACCTCAAATCCAAATAGCCCACACGGCCACACCAACTAGAATCTTATTCTGTGTAGCGGTGAAGATGGTGGTGAAACTGAAATCGAGGGCACCGGTTGGGATCTACTCAAGGGGACACCGACAGCATGCTGTGCAATAAACTAGAGCCACTTGGGAAGGACGTGCCCAAAGCAGACTCGAAGGTTTGACAAGAGAGGAGGTGGAAGCGAAGATACAATCACCAGAACAAGATAACTAGATATCGATGCCAATATTGAATGAGATCCGCAGAACGCCTGAATAGTATTCTTTGTGCCCCAGACCAGACCAGACCATTGCGTGCGTTAAGAGTAAAGTAGTTGTACATGATCATGAAACCCAGATGTGTATGATGCTTTCCCATGGCCATATGCTGCCCAAAACCGAAACGTACAGAAGACGCCAGTACTCGGAGACATGAACCCCCTCTGCATACCCGAACCCAACCACTGAACTTGAAGTAGGAAATCACGACAAATGCAAAGCCGAACAGAAGGAAAATCATGGTATATCGGGTGCCGACAATCACCATGATTCATAATTCCTCATGATCTTCAAAGGTGTGCAAACATAAGAAATGAAAGGAAACGAACAGCAAAAAAACACCAGTACGTAGTGCAAACTTTTTTCCCATTTACCCGTGCCTGATGTTCCCGAGTTTTTGATTATAAGGAGAAAGAGAAACGTTGTTGCGAGGAAATGAATGGAATCTCCGGTTCCAAAAAACATGCTGCAATCGGACAGTCACTGGCATCCCCCGCCTGAAAAGGATTTAGGCCTGCTCAGAAGGGCAGGAAGCCATCACGTGGCCGGGCTGCTTGCACCTACATACGATAATTAGCATGACCTTTGAAAATCAATACGGCGGAAGAAAAACCCACTTGTAGCAGACACGGTCCTGTTCACTGGGGCAGTCACGGGACAAGTGGCCGATCTGACCGCAATTGTAGCACTTCTGACCCTGGGTGCAGTCACGAGACAAGTGACCTTGAGGACAAACATCAGTAAGGTCTTATTAGTTGTGTTGGGTGCGAGAACTAACCGTAACCACCGCAAGAGTAGCAAGTCTGCTGACGACCACCTGCTCCACCACCACTGTAGCTACCGCCACCGACATTTCCACCGTACTGCCCATTTGAAGGGCATTGGCGAGCAATGTGGCCGACCTTTCCGCACTTGTAACACTCAGCACCTCCACTACCACCCTGGTATCCCTGGTTCTGGGGCGACGGGTCGGTGCACTCGCGAGAAAGGTGACCTAACAAACCCGTAATCAGATACAGTACCTTCAATACGATTAAAGAAAGTGGGGGCACAAACCAACTTGGCCACATCTGTAGCAAGACTTCTCCTTCTGAGGACCAGTGCACTCACGGCTCATATGGCCATCCTCTAGACGACGGTTAGTAGCTGTCCCGAGTATGCGTCATTCGATTCGTCAATGTGTTGATACGTACGTCCACAGTTGTAGCTGCATACAATGGAATTGTTAGTTCGCACTCACTTTCAACCGATCGAGAGAGTGCAGGCGAAGAACATACCAAACAGGGGTTCCACGCTTGGGGCAGTCACGAGCCTGGAGGAAACAGGATGTGTTAGCATTCAAAACTGCCGGACAGTTATGTTCTCTCAAACCTGATGTCCAGCCTCGCCGCCTGCACCGTAAAATATCAGCCCCGCCCCACACCCCAAAGCGAAAACACACGCCACCAAGAGAACAACGCAGCATTGCCAGCGAAAGCCGCCATCTCTGACGAAACAGGAGAATCCAACAAACAAAATCCGGAAGAAAGGCTACATGAGCCAAACGGCCGGGTTTTGTGTCGCCAAACAAAGATCATTGAGCCAACTTACAATTGTAGCATGCCCTCGCAGTAGCACCACCCTGGTAACCACCTTGACCGTAAGAATCCATTGCGACTGATTAATTTAGTTGTGAGGGGTTGATTGATAGATGTTGATTGAATTGAGAGTGGGAATGGAAGAGGCAGGTATAAGGGAAGTCGAAAGTCGTTGTGTAGAAGGAAGGAGGAGGAGGAAGAGAAAGTAAGAGGAAAAAAATCAAAACTCAAACTTCGCACAAGCAGTCAGAGCGTCCCTCTCTACGCTCATTTGGGAAGCCGCGACCTTGGCATTCTGGCTTAGTCACGGTCTAGCTAGCCAATGGTTACGAGGCCGAAATGTGCGCACAGCGGGGTTAACTTCTGTTGGCATGAAGAGTTTGGCTGAGTGATGGTGATGCAACCTTTGGAACGAAGCCTGTTTGGGCTGCAAGCTTTCTGCTCCTCGACTTCACCATTTACGCTCTAGGTACTGGCTGGACACTCTGGGGTACAGAACAGCACACCGCAGTACAGCACAGCACAGGTACAGACAGCACTGCAACTTAGCTACCAACCATGTCCATGCTTCTGCCACCCAGCAATTGAGCCATTGAATCGCAGTTCCGGGTTTCGGGTTGGATGCATGCAATACCGCTTAGGACTCGGATTGCTCCTTTTGTTCCTCACAGCATAAGTTCCAAGGCCCAATATAACGTGGTGGTGGGTTCATTACTGGTCGTCAGGCTGACACTCACGTCTCATTGGATACATAACCAACCACCACCACCTTTCTACAAGAGTGCAGTATCGCCAGGACTGATCTTATGACAAGCTCTTCTCAAGGGCAAATCTTCACAAATTTCCCAAGGCTGAGAGAGGTATTAGCAGCGGTTTTGACTGAAACTTACACTCTCATAACCTTCATGTCTGATCGACATTTCTCAGATATTAGGTCGTGCCGCAGTGATGCTGCTGCATGCACATGCCCGTGTGGGTATGATCATGATCAGTTAACCGACTCGATGAGACACTTAATCCCAAGATCTTTGTTTACGAATAGCAGCTACATTCCCCATGAGGCTCAACTTCACCCGTACTCGCTACTGGGATATGGAATAGCAATACGAAGGGCACCTTTGAAGTACTTCTATGCCACATAGATACTTGATCGGTGGCGCCTGCAGCGAATACTATCTCTCCGGTGACAAATCTGACAATTTTGACTGCTGCTGCTGCCTGTTGTCGGGCGGCTACATTCATGACAACGGCTTCGCCCCCGGCCGCGTATGTATTCGCCATCGGCAGGCAGATACCGACCCATTGGAAGTGTCCAATAAGCCAGAGAGCATGGGATGTCCTTGAACCAACTGGCGCAGTAGAGGAGAATTTCCGGGGTTAACCACTGTTGCAGAAATGCACTTACCGCCGAGACGGAAGCACGCATTCTTTCGTACATACATACATTCAAGGATTAATCCTGACCTCTATCTGATAACATGGACGCCATCAATTGCTGTGAATTAGCATTATCTCAAGTATCAAACCATCACGCACACCCATCGGTCCGTTTATGCGTGTCACTAGGAATGCCTTCCTGGTGCATTTTCCTCGTTGATATCGCCGTAGCCGAAGGCTCCACTACAGAAAAGAATACACGAATTTCTGGATTACTTTTCATACACTTTACACGGCAGGTCCCATCCACCAATTGTTTGCACACAGGGCTCCATCTCCAGATGGATATTGGAGATAGGGGTTTTTGGAGGCTTCGCCCTCCGTTTGCCGCTATATATATTACCACATACTCACCATGCACCTACGTTCATCAGCTGAGATTCAACTCTCCTAAATTCACTACTGGTAATGTGACGTATAATATTGCCACTAAACGGAGCAAGGTGGAAGGAAGGGAGAGGAAGGACTGAGGGGGCGGCTCGAAGATCGTTGAGACACAAACATATCATTTAAGACACAGCAATTGGTTCTCTACACTGTAGAGGACAGATATACTCTACTGTAGCAATACTGAATATTGAAGTAAATGCACTTGCAGAGGCAAGGTGAGGATCGACATGGTCATTGTGACATGGTGGAGAAAAAGTCTAGAACTCACACACCATGCTGTACTAGTGATAGCAGGCCAAAGTAGAAATGATATGTGCCCACATTGAGGTTCGGATTGTGCACGTTGTGATGTGACTGCGCGTTGTTGCCGTCAGCCATGCACCGGACATACATATTTTCGAGGCGAACTGGCGTTTGGGTGATACTAGGGAGAATTAGGCACCAGTGCTTGGAGTCGAGTGATTCATATCTCACGCAATATCTACTCAAAGACCAGTTCCTTAGGGTCACCAACTTTTTTTGGCTCGATTGTCTAATCGAGTGCTAAACTGTGACCCAAAACACCCCATGTGTAGTCTCGGAATATCATCATCACTGCGGATTTGAGTGCAAAAACCCCCATTATCCCAACCCAGCAAAGGGATTATCTCGCCCAGGCCATGACAGCTACGCCATCCCGTCACATCTCGTCCCATCCCGCTTGAGACCAAGCAACATATCACTCGACACTAAGTGTTTCAGAAACCCACCTTTCCATCAAGCTACTGGGAAGTTCCGCCGCTCAAATCTACATACTTACTCTTCCCTATTTGTTTCCTTCCTATGATCTACATCCGCTTTGGGCTGTAGTGGAGTTTGTTAATTTGATTTTGTGGTCACAACGAACATACCTACATCTCGGACGTGGGTTTCATACAAACAACAGCCCTGAATCACTATCAAAATTAAGGCTACAGGATAAGCACATTTGTTCTCCATCGAAAATCAAGGAAATACCATCATATGAACCACGAGATCGCAAGGCCAACCCATCCATCCGAATCCCACGTAAGGAGAGGGGGGGGTGTCTCGGTAGTTCCGAATTCTTGAATTCAAACAGGTGGATAGATAGTTAGATAAAAAATACAGTCTATTATTTGGTATTTAGGCGGGCGAGCCTTTTCAGAATGACACCCCCCTTTCATCTCCTCAAATTCCACAGTGATGGTCGGTCATCCGATGCTTCCGCGCTTGTTCTGGGCTGGGCTGGGCTGGATAAGCTAAGTTAATGGCCAATGGAAATATTTCATTGCGCTTTTCTTTATTGATGGCTTTATCGTTTCTTCTCCATCTAGTCTAGAGTAGCTTGTTATTTGTTCCTAATCCCTACTAATTTCATCCAGAACTCCCATGGGCCATGGTTCTCCATCAAGGGCCGAGTACAAAATATTTCCCAAATTAAAAGCGGGTATTAATATATATAAAAATCCCTAAAAGGTACCTACAACCCATGGCAATCCAATATGATCTCTATCCAAAAAGGAAAGAAAGAAGCGCCAACAGATGAATGATCATCTGCATGCCTCCACGTGCCTGGGGTACTTGACTCAAGCAGGTGGCTTTTTTATTTCGTTGCGTGATAAGAAACTGAATGGACGCTGTGTGCAACCTTCCGCCGATAACGGTAGGAAGGGTTACCAAAAAGGGTTTTCTCCCCCTCCTCGACCTCCAAATGTGTAAACGCAAGTGATCCTCTCATCCCAAAAATAGTAGGAGATGGATGGGACTGCGAACCAACAGAATATGCCGGTCACTGAGACACCCATCCTCATGCAATGCAAACAAAAATGCTGAATTTGTATTTTTTTTCTATGATATGCAAGATAAACTTTTGCGACCGCCCCCCCTACGCTTTCCCACAGGGGAAAAAACCCGTATGCAAAGCATCCGCGTGCCCCCGGCATAAATGGTGGAACCGCGGTTTATTGTCCTTATCGTTAGATCTTGTGAAAGCACAGAGAGACAGTTGGATTTCTGTTCTGTCTTTAGCTGGCAGCTGCATGATGCAATGCAGTGCAGTGCCTTGAGGATCATTCACATTCACTTCGCGAAGAAAAAGAAAATGAAGAAAAGCCCGTCCCATCCTGCCGCCGCAGCCACCTCTAAGGTACCTACTCTGGGAAGTAAGTTCGTTCGTTCGTGAAGTTGAAAGAAATATTTCCAACAAAATGAATAAAGAAAAGAAAAATATATCACAAAAAGAAAAAATAAAAGAGCACGTCTGACTCCATCCACAAACGCCATGCATGCCCACATCCATCCATGCAGTTCCCCAGTTTTGGAAAGCCACCGAAAATCCTGGAAAAAGCAACGAGGCAGAAACATCGCTAAAAGGATTCACCGGGTGAAATCGTACACCACCAACGCTTGTGTCGTTGCTTGTCCGGCGGCGGCGCAACAACTTGCCGGTGTGGCGGTGGCAGGTGCTGTTTCTTTCAACAACACAACCTTCTCGTCATCGAATCCGCCCAAATGTCCTTTTGATGTTGTAGTGGTGGTGTTACCAAATGATGGGTAATTGTCATCTAACGAATCGACGACGTCATCACGGCGAACCACGGGTTCAATCCTCACGCTGGCATTTACTCTCCTCCGCTCACTCACCCCTCCCTCCAATTCCCACACTCGGATCTCGGAGCCAAAACGGTTGATGGATACCGCCTTTCCTCGTCCGTCAACCATGACACTTGACACCCCTGCTGTGTGTCCCCAGAGCCTCTGCCCTGGATCGATTGTCAAGGTTGATGCCGAACGAACCAGATAGAGTGTCAATGTGTTATCGGCATGGGACGTGATGAGGTAACTGATCAATGTTAGCTCTTGGTATCTCAGGGTGTCATTATCGTGAGACAGCTGGAAGCGAAGAAGATTGGGTTAGTTGCAGACATGCGCAGCACACTCGAATTCTCAAAAACAATAGAAAAGAATCATTGGAGGTATTACGAGTCATCAACTGCGGGATTCCAGAAAGACGGGAAAGATTAGCGAGAGGGATACGAATGCCTCGCGGCTCACAGCCTCTCCAATGAAGGCACAGTGCAGTAAGTTTAGCACCCCCCCTTAGGTGAACACGTAGTGGGGAATGGGATCTTGTGGGGTTCTTACGGATGTTGATAGGACACACTCGTAGGCTGCGCCAATGGCGGACCATGCGATTGTGACCCATTGTGACTGTGACCCGTGAACCCTGCAAGTCCTCCACACACATTCGGTGAAGAATTCCCAAAAAGAGAAAGTGGTGTGAACCCAGATGGTATGGCCGTTGCAATTCGCGATTCCTCAAGAACAGTCTGATGCTTTCTTCTTCCGGTGGGGGTGGTTTCAAAATCCCCAGTTCTGAATCGCAGCTCCTGACATGACACCGACCAGCCGGAGAACAGCGGACATGAATAGACAATTGAGGCTAGGAGAGTTTTATTGACTGATCGACGCAGTGATAGCGCTATTGGGGGCCATGCGGTCGACGAGCGAAGAGATGCAAGAACATTGGGCGCATGAAGACGCCAGGTTGGCGTCATGCGGAATGTTGGGCATTCAGGGGAGCTTCGCAATCGTGAGGAACTATCACCATCAGTACCCATAGAATCCTCTGATGCGCCTCCGCCATCTGCGCCTAGAAAACCAATTCCCCCTCCTTCGTTTTCGCTCGAGGGTTCTGATGGGTAGGAAAAATCGTATATGTTCCAGGTTTGACCAGTCATTGTGGCCAAGTAAGGTCCAAGAGCAGCCATTGCGGTGATCTTTGTTGAGTCTCTAGTGCGTCCTCGTAATGCGTAAACATATCTAATCCGAAAAATGGATATCTCTTCCGCCATGTCCAGCTGATACATAGTGAAGCCGCCGTTGCCGAATCCAATTGTCACATTCACCACCCCACTCTTTCCACCGCTTTCTTCATCGGCTGTCAGCGCCGTTGGTGCTCCAGTGCATGAGAACGGTACTGAGTTGGAGTAGAGTTGCGTTTGCGCAATAAGCTTGTCGATGTTATGAAGTTGCCAGGCTTGAAGACCATGTGCTGATGATGCGGTGAACACGATTCCCTAACAAGCTGTAAGCTCTACTTCCTCGCACCCAATCCTCACAGCTAATCACCCAACCCATACACAGACGACGACGACATACATCAAACAACTTCACCAAAAGTCCCTCTTCACCACGCTCATCGACTTCCCTATCCTCACCGGCCATTTTAATCCCTCGTACTGCACAGCTCCCTCTTGCCCAATTATGTCTCAGCTTGTAGAGTGCCTTCCAGTTTGTTCCTACCTCCCGCGCAATCCCTTCTTCTTCCAACCACCGCGACCGTCTTGATGAATAACCTCCCAGCTGCCCACGTATCAGTCCTCGAATCCGTGACGCGCGAGGCAGCACAAATCGTTGGTAGTATAGGGCTTTCCATATCTGGCCGTCGACTGCGACACGGGAGCATCGATGAGATACTAGCTGAAAGGAAGCAAGATCGCGTATAGGGAGGTGAAAGCAGATGCGGAGGAAGAGCTCATCGCTGAGACGCAGGATCGGAGTTGTACGGTTTGGACGGTGGCGTTTTGGAGCAGATTCGAACGGTTCTGGTGATGAGGATGAGGGGCGGCGGCAGCGCTTTGTGGAGGACATGAGGGTGGTATATGTAGGTAGATGAATAGGCCAATGATGTGATGAAGAATGGTGGAGAAAGGGGAGGGGGAGGGCGGGCGTTGATGCTGCTGCTGTAATTGTAATTGCGTAGACGCAAGGTGAGTTGGCACTCACATTGGTGATGTGAGGGTTAGGGATGGCGGGAGTTTGTGTCTAAAATGGTCTCGGTTAGTGTCACTTGGCGATGAACTTTCGCTCACGTTGACGTTCCTGACTTTGTGTTCATCTTCACAACGCGAGTGGCAACTTCAACGTCAACAGCTATTCCCTAGATTATGAACGCGTCCCCGTCTCGACAACATCGGTGACGTATCATCACGTTCCTGCTCCCATCCACGCTCTGCTCGCCAATTTGTAGCAGAGATGGAGCAGCTAATGAAGCGTGACCGCGCCGCTTTCCAGGAGTTGGTATATGATCACTTCAAGAACGTGGAAGAAGAAACGAAGAAATACGAAGAACTGAATACACAGCTCCAACGTATCCTGGACGACAAAATGAATACATTCTGGAGTTGCGGCAAGAGCTCGAGGAGGCGAGGGAGGAAGCTTCCATGTTGAATGCTATG
Organism: Trichophaea hybrida; assembly: GCA_015178995.1. Taxonomy (NCBI): domain Eukaryota; kingdom Fungi; phylum Ascomycota; class Pezizomycetes; order Pezizales; family Pyronemataceae; genus Trichophaea; species Trichophaea hybrida. The sequence continues at coordinate 162,848 of WHVE01000097.1, forward strand.
CAAGAGGCGAGGCGGGAGAGGACGTAAGTTGTTTACAGAACTTAAAGAGCAGCACTAATTCCAATACAGCCTTCAGCTTTGCAATGATTGCTCGAAGGAAAACAAGGAGAACATTAACCCTTAGTGCTCAAGACGTTGGCGAGAGAAGTCACACCACCTCTTAACTCGCCGTCAGGAATTCCGAGACCTACAACCGCTAGTTCAGACGTTCAAGCCGGGGATACATCACTTAGTCATTTCGCTGTGCAGACAGATCCACTCGAGCTACATTCGTCGCCACCAATTCCTGACGACGGGGAACAAACCCTTGAACAGGCCTATAACGAGCTGAACGAGAAGTACAACCTGTTGCTACGGCAGTTTAAGAGTTACAAGAAGGCATACGATATTCTTCAGGAACATTACAGAGAAGACAAGAAGAAGTGGAAACTGTGGACTGCACATGACACAGCACGAAGGGATCTTACTAAGCAACGTCGGAAAGAAGAAGAAATGGAAAAACGGAAGCTTTACGAGACTCCGATAACATCAAATTTGAACTCTTCACCACCTAGACCTCCTCATCTGTCACCGGATACCCCTGTAAAGTCGCGAGCTGGGAGTGGACCCATGTTGGACACAGAACCATTGGACACAGAGCCAGTGAAGAGGTGTGGATTATTCTCAGGACTTCGACCTTCAAAAGCGGGCAATTTTCAGCAGGAACTAAGTGATGCGCCGGATACAGCCAGGAAAACATCCGGCGTGGGATCTGATTTCTTCGGACATCTTTTCGATCCCAAAGACTATGGAACAGGATCAGCTGCAACTACCTCCTCCGATTGTGTCCCACCGTTGTGGCAGCCGAGCACTCAGTGGACCCTCAAATCCTGCCAGTGATGCCACCACCAGTGATACTGGAGATGACGCCATTACTCCAAAAGCGACCAACATGAAGGCTGAATCTAGGCAAGAACCCATGCTGCCCCCAGGCCCACGGTTATCGAATCAACAGAGGACATCAAAGTCTACGGGGGAGGGCGAAAGTTGGGCAAAACCATTGCATATCAAGAGTGAGCCGCAATCCAGCCAGAGCGACACTGGATATCACTTGTATGAACAAGAGAGCTTGGATCTGGATGACGTTGGTCCAAAAGAGACGCCGAGGAAGAAGAGGAAGACGGATATTGTGGCCAAGGAGAATGCAAAGAACAAGGAAGTGCAATATCACGAAAGGCACGAGGAAGACATGGAGATTCGGGGGGAAGAAGAGGATGATCCCCCAGCTTTACGAGGAGTTCGACTAGCACGACCTCAAACTCCAGAAGCTACACCAAATGCTGGCCTTCGAAACCCCCAGCCATCGGAAACTGTCCGTCGAGCGCAACAGAAATCGCCTCGCCCCGGCGGCCGAGGCCCTATCAGTACTTCGACTCCGGTATCCTCTAAAAAGGGGACCCGCTCTCACAAGGCCGCCCTTGTCCACGTTCTCGAAGACGGAACCAATGGAGACAGTCACTCAGACGAAGACCAAGCGACGGAGCCTCCCGAAACCCGGCCTAACACGCGACTTGATAGCCTCCTGTCTACATCAATTCCCAAATCTCCCAGTCTCCGGTCATTAGGCAAGGAAGGCCTCGATATCCGCAGTGCTCCATCAAACAAACGCTCCTACGCAGGCGGCGGAGATGTCTTTGCCACACCATCCCACCCCAACACGTCGAGAAGGCAGGCAGAAACCGACCCTCTCCCGGGCAAGCACTCCGCTGACGTTGCGCGGGGGCAGCAGAGGCAAAAACAACAACAGGTGGTCAATGGACCTCAGCAAGCCACCACGGTCGACGATGTAACCGCCTTCAAAATCAACCCAGCCGCAAACCAGGGGCTTAATTACGCATATCACGAAATAGTTAGAGATAGAGAGGAGCGTAGGTGTCTACCGGGGTGTACTAGGGCGTGTTGTAGGGGTCTTGGAAAGTTTATAGAGGCAGCTGGATTGCCGTTGACACAGAGACGTGGACCGAAGTGGAGGAGTAGTAGTCCTGCACCATCGCAGCAGCCGGAGGATGAGGAGGTATTTGTGGACCGATACGGACGCCATCGAGAGGCGTTCCCGAGAAGAGTTTCCCCACCGGGGTTTTGGGAGAGTGATATGCCGGATACACCGACGCTTAAGAAACAGCATGAGGAGGCGGATAGGATTGAAAGGAAGAAGGTGGAGATGAGGAGGAAGGAAGCGGAGAAAGGGGATAAGGGGAAGTTTATGAGGAGGTGATATTATCTTTTTTTTTTTCAAGCATTGTTTGGGAGGTTCGCATTTGGTGTGGAGTTGGCGTTTTTTAAAATGTACAAGTTGCTTGTCTTTGCATATATATATGGTTAACAGTTTAGCTTTACTTTTGCTTGAAGGCTGGGCTATTTGTTGCATGGCGGGTGCTTCATTGTATCATCCGACCGGTGGCCCTGTTGAACAGAGTTCTACCGTTCGTGTTTGTCGCTCCTGTGTTGTCTCCCCACCACCTTAACCAGCAAGCTCCGCCTTCCGTCCTAACATCCGCGAATGCCGATCCATCTCCTCAACCAAATCCTTAATACTCATCCTACTCGTATCCAGCTTAATCTCGTGCCCGTCCTCTATTCCCAATTAGCCCCGTCTCCTCTCCTCTCCTCCCCGGGGGGGGGATATACTAAACACAACCTCAACCCTCCCACCAACTTTTGAAGTTCTCAGTAAGACCGTAGTAGAGATTTTCATTCCGTTTGCGCGCGCATCCGGAGGAAGGAGGGATGCAAAGATGCGGGCGGTCTTGCCGCCGCGAACGAACGGGTTGAAGCTTATGGAGGCGGAGGTGAGGTGGCGGGTTATCATTGTGGTTGGTGGTTGTTGGGTTATGGAGTGGTGAGCGGAGGAAATTTGGAGCCGCATTAGGGGGCGGATGTAACCAACCACCATTCACCATTGAGGCCCCGGTATACCGATACTGCTGCTTGGGAACTTCAATTCCTGCTCATGAGGCTACTTATGAACTCGGGATAAAACTCCAGGAAGAGCAGGCAGGAATTTGCCTGTCGGAGTGGAATGCAGATATGTATTTACGGATGAACATTTCACCAACGAGGCAATAACTACACCAGGCTGGAGAATTCACCATCAGCAATTGATCGCATTCCAGGAATTTCCGATTTATACAATTAAGAGGATTCCACCTTGCATCCATCCATCTTACCTTCATCCTCCCCGGCCCCAACCACAAGCCCCAAGCCCTCCCCCAATCCCTACCCTCGCCAAGCCGCAAAAAAATTTCCCCGACATCCATTCAATTTAAAACCTTCCCCTCTTCCCATCTCCACAAGCACCACAACATACAGGTATGGATACCCCCTCCCCATTGTACTTCCTTACTTCTCCCCACCCCAAAACCCAATATGATGATTCGCAGGCATTTGGCTTTAGCCGCTCTCATGCATTCTGTGTGTAGAGCGGCGGTGATGAAAAACCACCGCTACCTTATAAACTCTTTCTGATATCTTTTGTTTTTAATGGTGTTAATTTATGCTGCGATTGTAGAGTTGAAGATGGGGTGCTAATGGAGTGAGTAGGTTTAGGCTTATTGAGGACAGGTGCTGGAGGGTAGATAGATGTGGGGTGGGGGGTAATAAAATTGTTGTTTTACAGTATAGAAGATTGCTATTGGTGGACGAGCGATGATGAAAGACATAACAGTTCATTCATTTCGCTTAACCTTTTTACTCCCAAAACGAATACATGCAGAGCATGACGGCGACGATGTAGATGAAGATCGGCATAACAAAACCAGAGAAAACACACAGTGAGTAAGCAAGTAATTGCAATGAAACGGCATGTAAAACCAGAGTATCGAATATTCCCGCAAAAACCCCAGCCAGGCAAAAAAACGCAAAAACAATAAATAAGAATTCCAATAACCCCCCTAATACCAAAACCCAGAAAAGAGCAGCAGCACACTCCCAAATAATCATCATGCATCATCATACAAAGGCTTCACCTACTACCCCCATCTACCTTCCAGTACTACTCCCACCCCCGCCTCCGCTACTGGAATTCGCATTCCCATTCCCTCCTACCCCCGATAGTTGAAACTTTGCCGTTTTCACCCTCTCCTTAACATCCAGCTCTGTATCCTTCTCCATCTCCTTGAGTCTTTCCGCCCATCCCAATCCCCGGAGTACATTAATCCTTCGCTGCACTCCCTCCGCCTCATTCCCTTCTTCTTTCCACGTGAGATTAATGACCACCCACGCCAATCCACTCCTCACATGTGGATTCCGATGATTCCAGAAGCCCAGCAACGCCTTCAACAGATCCGTACGTTCGATAATCCTCTGTCTATGCTTCGGTTCTCCAGCCGCGATATGGACGATGTTGTATACAACGGCATTCACTATCTCTCCGGACTGGTTTGGTGTTGTGAGAAGTGTTTCATAGAGTGAGAGTAGACGGTCGGCGCCAATGGAGTTGAAGACTAGGTCTATCATAGTACTGACTTCAGTACCGCAGATGAGATTGCGGATAAATTCGAGTCCCTGCTCTTGTAGTGCTATTGCTTGCTTCCTGCTTTGTGCGGCTTGTGCGATGCGTTCCCGTTTTTGTAGTTGTTTGACAACGGTGCGGATTTTTGGTGGTAGACGCTGTTCCAAGGGTGCTACTTTTGGGAGGTGGAGGGTTTCGAGTGCGGGGTCATCGGTCATTTCTTCGTCATCGTCTTCTTCGTCTTCGGGATCGGTGCTGGGGTCTGTGTTGATGGTGGAGATAATCGACATGAGGTATTCGACGCCGAGGTTTTCTAAGCTGCGGCGCTTGGTCGCTGCATCTGCATCTAGCATGAGATGCTTGATTGCCCACAATGCATTGAGCCGCAGTGGTCTGTTGTTGCACTTAACCAAGTCGCAGAGTACATCCAGTGCTCCAGCATCCGAGATTGGCTTCCGCATTGGCGAGAAATCAAGGACCAGATTACAAATCGCTGCTGTAGCGGCAGTTTTGACGTCGTCGTTCTCGTGGCGCAGGAGGTTAAACATTGGGATTGCGACTGCTGCATCGATGAGGGATGTCCGTAGAATACTGACGGATCGGGATACCGCGCGAATTACTCCGCAAGCCGCGACAAGAACGGAAGGAGGGTTTCCTTCTGCGTTGGAATTATTATCCTGCGCAAGTAACGGCTGTATCGGTGTCAATGGCTTCAGACATTGCGTGACCACCGTCTGCAAGATGTTGGCGTCGATAATAATCCTCCGGTAGTCGTCCTTGAAAAGCCCTAGATTTGCTAAACACCGGAGCACGCCCTCTTTCATTTTCATGCGGTGGTTATACTCTGGGTTACTTTTCGTTGTTGACTCTTCTGTCGACGTATATGCTGCATCCCCGTTGACCCCATTTACCGCCGACGGTGATTCCGACACTTTCTTCAATATTGCGGCTAGCTTCTTAACCGCACCTGCGTCTATGGCCGCCTTCTGGAACACCAAGTTCTCAACCATCAGGTTAGATAACACCTCTGGGGCTTTTTCCTCAACCTGCCACCGGTTCCACGTCTGCGCGTCAATGCCACCGACCCCAGTACTCCCAACTCCAATGGCCTTCCCACCTTCATCCAGCAATCGCACCAAAACCGGAACAACCAATAATGCAATATACGATACCAGTCTCTTCGCGACCAGCCCAACCAGAAACAAGTTTGTAAGTAAGCTTGCCGCAGTCAGCCTGGTAATCGGATCTCCCGTCCGCACCAAGCTGATCAACCAATTGATGAGTTCCGATTCTGCAATGTCGAGCGTAGGATTTGTATTATCCGAGTCCGTCGCTTGTGTTACAGCACGCAAACGCTCGTCTTCGTCCAGATCCGCCGTATCTGCTCTTCGACGCATTGGTGTGTCACCCCCGTTCGAACTCTCCGAGTCATCCTCTATCCCAGCGCCGCCACCAATTAGTATCCGTTGTTCGTCAGTCAGGCCAGAAGGGTGGTGGTGCATGTGGGAGTGCGAGGAGTAATGGTGATGAAACGCTGGAAAGCCCATTGAATGATGACTGGAAGTCGCGGACAATGGCGGGAATTGAGAAGACGAAGAGGAGGAAGTGGTGGTGGCCGAAAGAGGCGGAAATTCTGAAGGTGTTATGATCTGCCGTGGGGCTCGAGCTAGGTCTGAGGATGACTTGGGCTGGGGAAGATGTAAGCTCATGGCCGTGCCCTCCGACAATTTCTCATCCGAAGTAGAATACGGGAAAAGCACAGCTAGAGCAGGCGAAAACATGAACTCTATCGAACGAAGCTTGGAGCCTCGGACGATTGCAGTAATGGCATTTAGGATAGGTGCAATTCTTGCGTTCGGTGGTGCTTGAGGTGGTATTTTGGAATCGCTATTGCTCTTCTTTCTGTATTCATCCGGTGCAAACGACGCCAATCTAGCAGCCAAAGCATCGAGAACCCCTGCCCCCACCAACAACTTCTGGTGCAGTCCCTCCCGTTGGACTGCTCCCTCCTCGTCACCGGTCGTGTACGGCACTCGTCTGCATGACTTGGCAATCAAAGAAGCTGCTAGTGATATCTGGTCCTGCGACAATCGATCCGTAGAATCCTGAGATAATATCTTGTGCAGATTCCGTAGGCCATCGTGAGTGTATAGGGCAGATGATATCGTCACAGCGGGGTTTAACGGCACAGTGGGTGAGATATATGTGTCGAGCATAGTGTTTAAAGTGCGCAGAGAGGAGATGATGAGCTTCGGAGGGGATTTGTCGGGATTCAATGAGGCCGTGAGCGGGGGGAGTGCGGCTGATTGTAGGAGATGTAAGATGTATGATTCGCCGCCTGTACCGTCGCACAAGAACTGTTAACACACTCTTCTCCCTTTCACAAAAAATCGCCACGAATAGTAAGCAATCAAGCGAGCCAAGTAAATGCAGGGAGTCAACGTGAGATATCATCTCCCAGTCCGTGCGACAAAGGAAGTAGTAGGGTCCAAAGAAAATGTGAAGATGCATACCATATGCAAGACTGCCAACAACTATCCCAGCTTCCACCTTCGCATCGAGCCAAGTCTTATCCAGATACCCGTCGGTGCCTAGGATGGAAATGAGCGATTTGGCAATGCCCAAACGCACAAATAGCTCTTTGGTTTGATCATGGCCAATCAACCTGTGCTTGATAGTCTCCAGAGCGTTGAGCACCGCGGCAGGTTCCGAGGATTGTAGCTGTGATAGTAGCGAAAGGTACAATGACTCCTCCTCGGATCGAGTCATGACGCAACCTGAGAGGTTTTTGGAGATAGACAGCAGCAATGCCGGGAGAGTGCAGCGAGAGTTGATGTTGTGCGTGTCTTAACCTCAAAGTCGAAAGTGAGTATGACTTGAGTGGAACTGCAGAATGCGAAGACGGTGGCGACAGTGGCAGTGGTGACAGCAGTGGCAGTAGTGGTGATAGTAAACACTGGAAGGTACCTTTTTCAATGGTATGTGGGTATGGAGTTGTTGCTGATGTAGGGATGGAGATGGAGATGGGTTGGGAAGAGGTTCAGCGCGAGGTCCGAGCGACGAGTTGCTCTCGTCCATCCACGACATCCCGGTCACTTCAAATACGCATCTCTCCACCTTTCAACGTACATTCTTTAATGAGTGAGATATCTGGAAATTCATTACTATCGCGCTATCTAACTGCTTTTTTCTTGTTTTTGTGGCGGTGAAAATGTTCCCTCACGTGACTGGCCGACGTGAGTGATATTCGGTGTATTGCTGTCCTTATCTCAGCTATCTTGTGATGCCATTGGCGGATCAGGGGAGATCTGCAGAGTTCTAGAACAGGGTTCGTCAGTGAGTGAGTTCGGTGACATAGATAACGGATGAAGATTTTTCTCATTAGCATATTCCTGCAACGAATTCGACTTACGTCCGCATAGGATTCTGCCTGTATCCATCAATTCGGGCATCATTTTCACGGAACGGCGTTGGAATTGAATGCAACACCGAGACTTCCCAATTCGGAGATCTAACTACACACCAAAGCGAGCGCTAAGCTGCAGCTGCAGCTACGCCTTATATAATACAGGGTCCTCACTACCACCAACGACCATCTCGTCTTCACCTTCTATCACTACCACTACAACAATGACCGTCTCCGCCCCTCCCGCGCACCCGCGCCCCTTCCCTACCCCCTCGACATCAAAATGATCGTCTCCGACGTCGACGGCACACTCCTCGACAGCGCGCACACCCTCCCCACCACCTCCCCCACCTACCGAGTCCTAAAACGCATCCGCACCGCCTACCCATCTCTCCCAATCATAATCTCCACTGGCAAGCAACGCTGCTCCACCGCCGACCTCCGCGAGAAACTCGACCTCTCCGAATTCCCATGTTGCCATCTCAACGGGAACGTCATATACTCTCCTACCGGCGAGATTGTAGTCGAAAGCGGGCTGGATATTGGTGTAGCAAAACGCGTGTACGAGGAGATGCGCAAGGTCGGTACAAGCGTATTTGTGTATGACTACACCACAGTGTACCAGGCCTTCCACGGGAAGGGTGACACCGGACAGTGGGCGAGGATATTGAGAAAGTTTGGGGAGGATGTTGTAGAGGATCAGGATGATGTGATGGAGCGGATTGAGAGGGGAGAGTTGAACCCGATAAAGATGGGGATTTGTCAGGATACTGAGACGATCGCTGGTACGCCTTTCGACACACCATGTTGCGCTGCAACAACTAATAGTAAACAGGATCTATTGAGTTGTTGAAAACGTTGTTCCCCCCGTCGGCGTTTGCGCTCACATCTGCGCTGCCGTTCTGTATCGAGATGATCCCGGCGGCGCATAATAAGGGTACTGCGTTGATGGCGTTGCTGAAATACATGAGCGCCGAGTTGGGAGAAACTATCAAGCCCGAGAATGTGATTGTGTTTGGAGACGGCGAGAACGACGTTAGTATGTTCGAGGTTGCGGGGATGAGCGTTGCTATGGGGAATGCGATGGAGGGTCCGAGAAAGGCGGCGACGTGGGTGACGGAGAGTAATGATGAAGGTGGCGTTGGGAGGTTTTTAGAGAGGGTTTTTTGGCCGATTGAGAATTAGGCGATAGATGATAGATGGGATATTATATACTATGGGTATATAAATTGGGATATAGAGCATAATTGAATCATGATCATGATGCAGAATATTTTCTCTCCCCCAACTTCTCCCGCAACGATGTATGGCAACAACACCACTGGAGGTTGGGTATGAAACAACAGAACGTCCATCAAACAGTGAAAATTAAACAATAAAACACAGGACATCACTCGGTAAAACACTACATATCAAGGCGGGGGCGGGGTTATTTGAGCCGCTCTAAAAACTTCCAACCAACCACAACCACACAATGTCTTCTACCACACCGCTCGACACCTCCGCATCCACTCTCACCGCCTTCCCACCCCCGAGTCCACCACCACCACTCCCCACCACCACCTCAACCTCCATCAGCAGCAGTACCACCATCTCCCCAGACTCCTCCACCACCCGCCCCACCGTCTCCGCCGACGCCGTCCTAAAACCCTCCGACCCCATCCCCCCACCTGGAAACAAGTCTCAGGGATCGAATTCAATTCCTTCACCTCAGGACAAGATGTCACCGTCCCACAACTCCTCACCAGCATGTCTTGCATCGGCTTCCAAGGCTCCAGCCTCTCCCGTGCCGCCAGCATAATCAACAAAATGCGTTCCTACCGCAGCTCGTCCGGCGAAAAAGCCACCATCTTCCTCGGGTACACTTCGAACCTTATATCCTCCGGTCTCCGGGAAACACTCCGATTCCTAGTCGAACACAATCACGTCAGTGCCGTCGTCACCACCGCTGGCGGGGTAGAGGAAGACTTTATCAAATGTCTTGCGCCAACATACCTTGGTGCATTCCATCTCGATGGCGCAGAGCTTCGGAAGAAGGGGTTGAATAGAATTGGGAATCTTCTTGTTCCCAACAGTAATTATTGTGCATTTGAAGACTGGATTATCCCGATTTTTGACACGATGCTTTTGGAGCAGGAGGAGCAAGGAGTGCACTGGACTCCGTCGAGTATTATCCACCGGCTAGGGAAGGAGATAAATGATGAAAGGAGTGTATACTACTGGGCGTACAAGAATAACATCCCCGTATTCTGTCCCGCGCTGACGGACGGGAGTATTGGCGACATGCTATATTTCCATACGTATAAGTCCTCACCTGCACAGCTACGGTGTGATATTGTCGCGGATATACGGAAGATAAATAGCATGGCTGTTCATGCGCCGAAGTCCGGGGTGGTGGTATTGGGTGGTGGGGTAGTGAAACATCATATTGCGAATGCGAATCTAATGAGGAATGGAGCGGAGTGGGCGGTATTTGTGAATACCGGGAGTGAATATGATGGTAGTGATGCGGGGGCGAGACCGGATGAGGCGGTGAGTTGGGGGAAGATTAAGGCGGATGGGGAGAGTGTTAAGGTTTATTGTGAGGCCACTATTGCATTTCCGATGTTGGTTGCTGCGACCTGGGGAAGTACTGGGGCGGGGATGGAGGGAGAACGAAAAGGAATAAGTGACTAGCTGATGGGTGGCTCAGTAGAGGAGGGAGAGTTCCTGGCGTTTTTATGGCTGGAATGTTTGATAGACAGGCGTTTGTGTATTGTACATACAAAAGTATTCAGAGACAGTAACGTCTACCTTAACGTTGAACTATTATGGCCCTTGGTGCTGGGGTTTTTATCCATAGTCATAGTATTAATAGATTGTCCCTGGTTTTATATGACTGAATACCACGGATGAGGGTTCAAAATCAACAATCACAAAGACACAACTTTGCAAAGAGAAACCCGAGCTTGTGAAGGAGGCAGATGCTGGTATGCGAGCCGATTAATACCATAACTAGGAGGAAAAAGAAACGATCCAACATTTCTATATGTACTTAAGTATATCCCGTCCGCACCGAACTCCAATGTCAATCCGTACCGCCGTCTCTGCCTATGCAAATTCTAAATAAACCACCGTCTACCCCTCCAATAACATCAATGAAGTTTTCCCATCTCATATCACTGCGTAGCTTTCCACGTCTCCTCCTGTCTAGTCCCCGGTAACCATGCGGGCGTGCCGTTCCCATTCGCCATTTCCGCAACCGTACCCAATGAACTCTTTATTTCCGCCATGGTGGATCCATTTCTATGGTGACGCATCTCATCCCCAGAGTTTAACGGTAGCAGTGGCTCCACCTGTTTCAATTGCTGTGCTCTCAACGCCTTCTCTTTCCGCGAGGCGTCGCCTGCCCGGTCGTACAGATACAATCCCAAGAACCTGTGTTCTGGTCAGCTCCCAGCATGGGGTATCGTAGTGGTGAATGAATAACATACGTCAAAAAGATTCCCGCACCCTGCAACTTCGTGGTCGGACTTCCAAACCACGCAATTGCCATAAGGATAACAAATATACGTTTAACCAGACTAGCTACCGAGTATGTAACCGGCGACACTAAACTCAACAGTACAAATGCAATGATATTCTGTCCAAAATGCACAGTTCCGTTAAAGATAAACTCCGCCACCAGCTCCCATCCTGCTAATGGCACCTGCCCATGCTTTCCCAACTTCTGCGATAACGCGATGGAGCCCGTCGTGTGGTATTCGCTAAGTATCGCATATCCCTCGGTATACAGCCATAACGGGGTTGTGAGCAGGAATGCCTGGCCGCCCGAGTAGCACAAGAGATTGAGTTTATCCAATTTCCGGCGGTGGATGGGAATGTTAAGATCCGAGGCGATGGACGACTCGTTGAATAGCTTCTTCGAGAATATGTTTTGGCTCACAAAGATGATAGCGCCGGTGAAGGCCATGATTACGCCGAAGAAATTGCCGCGAAATTCGACGGAGCAGGCGAGCATGACCCCCAGAGTCAATGGGATGAGAGAAAGGTAGGTTGCCGTGCTATAATGTATTTGGAATAAGAAGCGGTAGGCGGCGACGGTAAAAAGGGGCGACATTCCCTGATGTCCTTCAGCTTATTTGCACCAAGGAGAGTGGATAGGGTAAGAGTATTCACTTTGATGGTGTGTACCAAGGACACCGCGATCTTGTTGGTAGCCAAAGAAGATGCGATATGGCCGCCCACCTGAAAGAATGCAAGCGGTGCAGTGGTCATAATGACATGCCGACTTGGATACCTCAGTCCTCCCTGAAGACCCGGAATTGCTCGTCCAACTGCCGGCACAAACTTGCCTATCGTAGACAATAAGACGCACCATGCAGCTACAAAGCCGAATTGTACTATCGTCAATGTCACCGGTTTGGGAAAGGCATTGAGGATACTTTTCGATGATGTGTTGGATAGCGCCGACGTTAAGTACCTTTTTATTTCAAGCGACGGTCACAATCAGTTCCCAAGGGTATTATAGATGTGACATATGCACGATGAAGTCTGTAGGTAGGAAAGAAATAGTACCAAATGATACAAAGAACCTACTTGCGCAAACCCATCAGCCAACCCATCCTCCCTCCCTCCCTTCTCCTCCCCCCAAAAGAAAGGAGAAAAAACTCACAACAAGTTTATAACTAATAGGCGCCTTCAATGTCTCCACCACTTCCGTAGCGGTAACACTTTGCGCTCTTTTCCGCCCACTCCTAATCACCTCACTGATGCTCCGTGTCCGTGCATGAGTCCCATCCGCAATCATTCTCGGCTTCCACTCTGAAGCGGGAGGTGTGTAACCGTAGCCGTTGTGCACGGGTGACGGCCGACGAGAAGTTGTGGAAGAAACGAATGAAGAGTTGCCGTTAGGCTGCTTCTGCTGAGGATGCTGTTGACTATGAAAGTGGGACGAAGTGAGCGTCGCTGACGCGGAAGTACGGATCGACATCGTTGTGTAGTACACAGCCTTGGTGCTCGGCGCCGAGAGCGCAAGAGCACAGGGAGCGCCTAAGTTGATTGGCCTTCCACTACAAAGAAGCTAATGGGTAGCACCGCAGGTAATTCATGAAGGGATAGAAGCGATAAGGAGGAAAACAGAAACAACAATATGCGATATGAAGTCTGGATTCGAGCAGAAGAATAAGGTGTAGGTATCATGAATTGACATTCAAAGTAGAATTACTGCGGATTGGATTAAGATATCGCCAAGCCGAGCTGATATTCTAAAAAAAGATGTCAACACCAACCCGAAAGCTGAATGCGGCTGACTCGAGACATTGTGATTGACCGTCTGATGGCGAATCCCATCCATTGGCGAGTCTCATACGAAGCTAAAGTTGGGCTAAACCGTTGTGCCACTCGTAGCCAATAACAGACAAAAGTATCAGATTCGTCACCAGACGTAGACCGTTTGTCACTGTAAGTATTGATTCAATTTCCGGGAGCGGTGAGATAATGAACTTAGTATCTACTGGAGAATTCTTCAAGGAAAATAGTCTACAACTCGGCCGTATTCTCAGAAAGCCCCACGAGACATACCCACCAAAATACAGTGGATCACTCCAATTATATAGACCGTTCATAATATGCCAAGCATATTCATTTCTCACACAACAATGCCGGAACAATAACGAATCAAGGGGAAAGTTTGAGATTGGCCTATCTGGTGTCATTAACAATTTGTACATCCCAATTGACCAATGCACGAGCTCCGTGTTACGCATTTACGAATTCATATCAAACCGGAATCTCAAAGTATTTACCTACACTCTCGCCCAACCAAGGAAACAGCAACGAACGCATCAACATGAGTCTACTCTAGAAAAGCGCCAAACATTACTACATTTTCAAGATATCCAGCCTTCAGTACTCCAATTCCATCAAGAAATAATGAGAAATTCCAACAAAGCCTGCCTACAAAGTTTCATTCGTCATCCTGCAGCGGAAAGACGGCAATGGAAAAGCGGCAGAGGCTCAGAAGATTGCCGCTATGTGGAAGGTTCCCGTTGAGTAAGTTCCAATAGTTTTCACTGGGAGCAGATATAATAGACAGTATTTATTCCAATTCGTGCACCAGCCTTCTGCGGTCTCCATCAAAAGATAATCGTACCATTGTATCAGAAACAAAAACAAAGAGCAAGAATGAAGTAACACTGGAACAACGATCCCTAACCCTGGAAACTTCGACCTTACCCATTCCAAATCCTGAGTTTAAAAGGTCGATTTTGTGCCAGGGCATGTTTAGCAATTACTATTTAAGTAAGCAACTTTTAGGATAAGCTCTAGAGTTTGTAAGGTGCAGTAGACTAACGGCATTCTATCCCGTCTATAAAACGACATAGATCAAACCCCAAACGTACAATCCATCTGCAGAAGTAACGGCTCTTCAATTCAATCCACCACATTGCACACACACATTACCTACCTATCACCATAGCCGAGATCGTCCATGTATGTAGCCAAAATACTACCCACCCACCACCTAGAAAACAATCTGCCCAATCCCCTGTGGACAGTTAAGTAATAGTAAGCAGTAGTAACCGCCTTTTCATAATGAGGTATCGAGTACCGGGTTAAGAGGATAGATAGTAAGTAGTCAACATCCCCACCGGCCGCAATCACGGCATAGTTTCAAGAAGAAAAAAAGATTACAAGAAAATCCCCCCGTTTCACCCTCACAAACTCACAATTTCCACTCCCCAGGTGGAGGGATGCTAGAAATCTCCGTCTCGTTCGATTTCTAATCAAGTGAGACTTCACCCGCCATCAGCTGTCTCTCCGCCACCTCAACCCTGAAGCTCGCAATCTCTGCCTCGCGTCTGCTCTTGTCCCACACGTACATTCCTTTCCTCTTCTTCTCCCGGGAAGCCTCAAGTTCCTCCCGCAATTTCACTTCCTCTGCTTTCAGCCTCGCAAGTCGATCTTCGCTGGCTTTATCATGAGGCGGAAGCAGTCTTCCACCCGGAATGAGAGCTCCTGGTCCCGTGACAACTGGGACGTACCTTGCTGGTGGTTGCGATGGCAATGAGGTCCGGTATGGAAAGTTGCCAGCTCTAGGGCCTGTTGGAATTGCCGGTGCGGTCGGTGGTGTAGATGCAGATGGTGTGCCGGGTCCTGTGATAGCCGATCCACGTCTTGGCCCTGATGGGGGAACCACGGGTGCATTTCTTGGCTGCACGGGCGGCGGAGGACGTACTGTCGATGTTTGCTGTGGCAACATAACACGGGGGGGAGCGAATCCCCCACCGCCACGAGGATGCGTAGGCGGAGGTCTTCCAGTGCCAGAGGGGCCTCTGGGAGGGGTGACCGGAAACCCATTGACATTTGACGCGAGATGCTGCAATCTATCTGGGTGAACCATGGCTGGCCCAGGTCCATTGAGATGCGGCTGTGGAGACATGCCATTTCTAGGGCCCTTGGGAGGTGACCGAGCTCTAGACTGCGGTGACCGAGGACCTGAAGTTGGATGGGCTGGTGATGCTGCACCTCGGGAATTCACGCCAGATCCTGAGAATGCTGGGGAATCGGGAAATCGTCTAGGAGGCACACGCGGCGAGTCATGTCGAGACGAAGGTTCTATATTCCGCGCCGGCGAGCGTGAGCGAGGTCGGGATGGGGCATGCTGTGGCGAAGGCTCGACGGTCGGGGGTGATGCAGGCCGCCGCCTGGAGCTCGGTGAGGTACTTCGTCGAGGAGTGGGTTGTTCCGGAGGACTTCTTGACCATGAACGGCCACGAGAGGGCGGATGCTGAGATGGAGGGGGTGATATTGAGTGTCGCCTTCTCGACGGAGGAGCAACATTGGGTGTACGAACACGGGGGTGGAATGGAGAGCGTGGTCTTGCAGGTGAATTAGCCCAGCGATCTCCTCCTCCACCACCTCCTCGAAAGCCGCCGCCTCCCCTGTTAAAGCCGCCGCCACGGAATGGAAGAGGAGATCGTGATCTACGACCCCCAAAGCCTCTTGGCGTGCGGGAACGACATCCTCGTCGATTCATTGGAGATCTCGGTGACGCCGACCGTTTTCTGGGAGATCTTCCGCGATAGCCTGGCCTGGAGATGCTTCTTGGTCTTTCGGCGGATCGAGATGGACCGGGGCTTCTCGATCTGCCTTTCTTAGGTGGTGGAGATCTTTCCCTTCTCGCCGGTGATCTTTCTTTCGAACGTGGTCTGTCTCGTCGTACTGTCGGTGATCTTTCTTTCGAGCTCTCTCGCCTAGCCGCTGCTGGAGCCGAAGGCGGCGGTGGTGGACGCGATTCTAACACCGGTGATTTGTCTCTCAGCCTCAGAGCCGATGAAGGTGGTGGAGACCTATCCTTCGTCCTGACGAGCGTGGGCGAGGGGGTCCGCCTCCTGAATCTAGTATCCCTTGGCGATCTGGAATCCGCACGCAGTGGGGGCGATCTTCTTCTCCTCGGGGGTGAACGAGTCCGGGAGCGTCGTCGAGGCGGCGGAGATCTTGACCTTCCCCTGTCCCTATCTCGATCTCTATCACGAGCAGCAGATGTGCGAGAGATTGAGCGTCTCCGCCGTGAGCGAGATCTAGGTCTAGATGGAGGCGGTGGGGATCGCCTGCGGTCGCGAGGAACGTAACTATCGCCCCTTGGAGGTGGAGGAGTGCGGGAAAGGCGGCGACGAGAAGTCGGGATATAAGAATCAATTCCACCTCGATGGGGCGAACCAAAGTCACGATCACGGAACCTTCGTGGGAAAAGCAAGCACAGAAGTCAGAATAGGTTACGTGCTCTCGCAAGAGGCAAGTACACAAACACACACTAGCGAGCGAGAGAAGCAGAAGTCGCGAAAAGCTCACCTCCTATCTCTATGATCTCTATCGCGATCACGGTCGCGTTCACGGTCCCTATCTCGGTCACGGTCCCTTTCTCTATCCCTATCCCTATCACGGTCTCTCTCGCGGTCGCGGTCGCGCTCTCTGTCACGATCCATATTGCAGAAACGGAAAGGCTGCTAGAGCTGTGTCTTTTAGCTAAGTGGTGTTTGTCAGTGGTTTGTTTGATTGTGAATGAATGATTGAGTGGATGAGTTGTCGTTAAGAGGCTGAAACCAACCAAGCAAGCTCTCTTCTAAAAAATCCTGGTCGCGCTAACGGTGTCGTACCACCTTGATAGTCAATTCCAATTTCCAAGCCATTCAGATTCCTCTAGTACAACTTTTGGTCGTCATCTCGACTACGTATATTGAAAATGTTCACATAAGTATATACTCATTATAAAAAGAAGCAGAACAAAACCCTTGAACTACTAGAAAATCTATCGTCATAATACAATCCTCCCAAAGTAAATCCCATCGTTATTTCCCCAACACCCATTCATTATACATCAAAAGTATCGATAGGTGAAAGTAATGAAGCGTTTAGTGCTTTCCGGTGGGAACCTCGCCGGTAAGCTTCGCAACAGCTTCCTTCGCCCTGTTCATCCATAATTAGCTGCCATTCATTCACTCGAGAAATTGGGATTCCATACATATCACCAAGACCAACCATACAAACCGTCTGCCAAACGCCAAGTCCAATTCTAGGAGTAACGCCACGGTAAAGTCCCTTAATTCCATTGTTCGAGTAAATGTAACGAGCGGCCTTCATAACAGTCAAGTTCTTTGGCCGGTTCAGATCCTCCTTCTTGCTCTGCATCTCCACACGGATAACCTCGATGGGCTGGTTCCAGGCGGAGAGACCACCACCGAGAGCAGAGGCCAAGATCTTCTCATAGGCATTCAACCTTTCGTTTTCGCCCTTTCCGGTAACGTTCCGAACACCCTGCTCAGCAAGACGGGTGAGACCAAATCTGCTTCCCCAATTCGTCATCTGCCGGATGGCGACGGCATTGACACCCTTGTTGATACCAGCAATCCCTTCCCTACGGTAGATGTCGGCAAAGACTGCAAAGGTCGAGGGGGGCTTCACACCAGAAGCGGCCTGCTTATGACGGGTAATCTCAACCGTCTTCATACAGGTGCAGAAACCCATCGTGGCATAAGCCTGAGCAACACCTCCAATGACACCTCCGGTGATACCGGCAGTGAAGCTTCCAGCCCCGAAAGCACGAGCATGGTACCTAGCAATGATAATTTAGTACCAAGTCCAGAAACAAACCGTCGGAATCGGTCGGTCATACTCGGCCTCAGAAGACACGAAGAGCAATACGGCACCCTTAGTAGAAGCCTCAATCCAAGCCTGGACCCTTGCATTAGCCACGGATCCCTCGGTCTAACGGCGATGTTCGGTGCAAGCATGTGCGACACAGCCGCCACGCGACGTGACATTGTTCGCAACTTCGGGAAGTTTGGGAAATGCTGGAGGAACTAACCCACGGAATCAACCCCTGATAAACTAATTGCCCCGAAGTGTCAGTATGGGAATTCTTGGTGTCGTGATGCGGGGTAGGCGGGACTTACACCCGAAAACACCTCCACGACCCCAGGATTTCTTGATTGCAGTAAGGACATTGTCGCCTCTGTTAGCGGCCATGTGCGTCTGAGAAGAAAAAGCAACACGTCAGCTCCCAGGTTGCAATGAAACATAGATAGGGGAGATAAGCACCTTGATGACCTCCAATGGCTATAGACGACGGCGAAAAATGAGGTTAGTTGTGTGAATCGTGCAGATTTGCGGATACACATACCTGTCCCAAGGTGGTGACCCTGTAAATCAATTCAGCTTCTAGCGATCCAAAGTTTACACAGTAAGGGGAACCGCAATGTGTAACTTACTCGAACATGTTCAATCCAGCTCCGACTACGACCCAAAAAACCAGTCAGTAGTCGCGCCGAGCGACAAAACAGATTCCCGATGACTTACGGAGCAAGTTCGAGAAGCTCACGGGCTTTTTCTCAAGCTTTGGTACATTACTAGTATTGGCTGCCATCGAAGCTCGTTTTTCCTGATAAAAAGGGTCCTGACCAAGAGAGTAAGGTTCTAGGTAGGAAAAGAGAGGAGCGATGCGAACCGGAAAGATGGGAGGTGAGCTGGAGGAGCTACTGGGTGGATATTGACCGTGGAGCGGAGAGGAGAGACGAGATAATAGAACACGGTAGAGACAAAAGTCGGAGCGATGGGTGTTTAAGTAGATTAATCTACTACGCTGTGGGAGTTCACCGCTATTTTCCCCCCTGCTGCCCAGACCAGCTTTTCGTGCTACCAATCTGCACGTCTCTCAACATATTTTTCAACCTTATCCTTTATTATAAAATCCCAAACATACCTGCCCAAATGCCATCTGTTACACACCAAACAGAGTACTACTGGCGTCCAATGCCGAACCCCAACCCGGTCGCGCGTAGTCCGTACTCCGATGCTAATGTTCCACCGTTTGAAGATCAAAATGCTGAAACAATTTAGTCACAGTATCCATAGTGGTGCACGGATTCAAGCAACTAGATATCAGCACCCTTCCGTCAACTGGCGCCGAAGCCGTTGACTCCCCGCGAGTCAGAGCGAGCTAGACAAACTACGCCCTTCGGTAGCTAGACGAAAGGGAGATACTAGAGTAGTACGGACACATGCGAGCGTATGATAAGCCTCTACGTATACTGTTCGCGAGCACTGCTCAAGGAAAGCACCCGGGTAATACTCTACCCGGGTATGCTCAAGGACGAGAACCGGTGGATGAACTGCACATGGGGGTGATTTCTTGTGATGCAAGATTCATCAACCACCGGTGAAGCTTTTGCGGTTTCAGGCCCATCAACTCCATTCGTGCGCATAGAATAGAGGTGCTGCTGCAACCTCTCTGTATCGGGAGCCAGAATATCAAACCTACAAAGCCATCAAAACCATATACAACCCATCTAGCTGCAACTCTACTATTAGGTTAAAACTGCAAAGCACCAAGATGTGACTAAGCTCAGCACTCCGCCGCAAAGCAATACATAGTAGATCTGGTGATTCAACTTACTTTTGCTCTTGGTCGTTGGTGTAGGGCTCATGGTGTTCCAAAAACTGTCTAAGAAGCAGAAATACAATTTCCTGCATTTGCAAACTCCGATGTACCATCAAATCCTTCATAGATGCATCTCATCGCCAGAATCGCACTGACGACGAGTGCCTATGGCTTTAAGGAAGGGACGAATGGTTTGCAGGGGCAAGCGTTTTGGAGCCCTCTGCAGGGCTTCGCTGTCCCGTCACTGCGTAGCTACTCATTGAAAGTTGAAAAGAATGGCGAGTTTTTGCTAGTGGTGGTCATCGAACACAAGTCCGTAAAGTCGTAGACACTTGGTACTGCTGTGTTTAGACAACTCCTGTCCGAAGAGTCACCGCCGGCCCGAAGCTACTTTCGCAATGCTCGCATCCTCATATAACTATGAGCATTTCCCAATGCTCGAGACTATAATCTATATGCAAGTATGTAGCACCAAGCAGCTCCGAGGATATGATCAACCTGCAAGGTACATCTTTTCTGCCAGTTCAAGGTGCATCAAGTAACTACTTGAGAACTTTGATATGTGTTCAAACACGGTCTCTCCCCCAAAAAACCCACCTAACTGTGACCAGAAGCTCAATCCGAGGTAGCACTGATATCCGAAAGGATCATCGCGCGTATAGTCAGATGCCAAAATTAAATTTGCTATTGCAACGTGATGAAGCAGAAGGTTTGGGGGTGTTTGCAACGTTGTAAGATGTGTATGGAGAAGAGAAGGAGAGATGGGGGGGGAGGGGTTTATATAGTAGGGGTGTAAAGTCGCTGTGGAAAGGTAGGCGTCGGCGAAAATATAGGGGTGAAAGAGAGTGGGAAAAGTGGGCGGGGGATCTTTTCTAAGTATTGGTGCGTCACCACAGCCCACTCGGAGTTATATCCTAAGTATTCTACGTTCAATTGCCCACCGAGTACCATTCAATTTGGATCCACTCTCGGATATGATGAAAATTCCACCCTTTGTATAACCTCCCTCTACTCCTCCATAAACCAAGCCCTCACCCTTCAAGCCCTTACCATACCACCACACTTACTCTCTGACTATCCACACTCCAATCTACCACAACATGCCGACATCTACTAGAGCTCCAACAAACCGTTACAAACCTCCCGAATGCATATACTGCTCACGAAATCTTCCTGGATACAATAAACTTGTCAACAACCTGCTCAATATCGTTCACGTTGTAGACGATTCCGATAAGCGTCATCTCCGGTGCAACTTCTGCGACAAAATAGTATTGGACAGGTTAGCATATAAGGCACTCCCAGAGGGTACAAAGAGGAGCTTGCGCGGGCCACCATCACCGCCCTCGAATCCACCCCCACCACCCCCGCCACTCCCAGAAACCCTGCCACCAACGGCTGATGGTAGCGGGGTATTTATGCTGGACACATGTAAGACATGCTGGACCCGGCCCAGATATACAACGTACGTCCCACGTGGGATCGCCCATGTGGTGGATAACGACCATGTAGTCTGTAATTTCTGCGGTTCGGTAATGGTGGATAAAGAGGTGTATGCGGCGCTTCCGAGTGGTGCGAAGAAGGCTTTCGGAGGGAGGGTGTAGGCCTAGGCTGTAGGGGGTTGGTTTTTGTATTTGTGCTTAGTCCAGCTCTTGATAATGGGCCAACAAGAATTGAACTCCATGACTCCAAACACTGCTCAGCCAGAATCTCGAGCTCTTAATCGTATGGTTGTGGAAAAAGGAGAGACTTTTATTCCTAGCCCACATATTATCTAACTTGGCGACAGTAGTACTAGTGATATATTTTCGTAGGTGGACACGTCTAGGTTCAACTGTCGAGACTTGTGACATCATTGATCTGCTACATCTACAGCTTCTCTGGCTTCTGCACTACCGGAAAGCGAGGAGATGAGTATACATTAGCTTGAATACCTACTTAAATATGCTACGTATACTTTACATACGAGTAGGTATGCTATCCGGTACCAACCAAAAGAGTTGAGCAGCAAGCAAGTTCGGGATCATTTTGAAACAAGGAAACTAGAATCCTCCTCTTCCTCCTCTTTCTAAAGCGAGAACCTTTTACCGTAATAAGCGTCTTTTCGATGTTGGTCGCAGGAGAAATATCTCGAGCCCCATGAGTGATATTCAATGATCAAAATCAGCTACAGAGCCCAAGTTCGAACCACACTTCCGGCGAAAAAACATCAAGGAAACATAGGTTTGAGGGCGACTGTAGCAGCGGTCCACAGGCTTCTGTAAGACCAGGTTCCTTGTTATGCATATCTCCTTCCCAGGACATTAATATTCGGTGGGTCGATTTCTAAATATACCGTGGTGTGGACAACGAGACGAGATCGAGATATTCCGGTATCTTATCGGTTTCGTGGACAGCGCTACATCATCTCCTGTCCTTTAAAAATTGATGGAGCTTGAAAAAAGACAATAGTTAACCATCTCATGGGCGCAATAAGCAGCACCATAGGAGGCTCTCCCCCAACACGAATTACCCTTTCCCTTCCTGTATGCCTTCAAAAGTTTACTTATTTGCCATATGCATGGAGCGGTGGGTCCAGGGGACTGTTGCACCTTCAAATATCCTCTATCACTCGATGAATAGATAACCATAGTGGAGCAGTGTCTGGTGTTTACATGTAATCACTAAGGCGCGTTTCTTTATAAATCCCTTCCAAATAATCCCAATGACATCCTAGAATGATAGGGACGGTTGAAACTCCATGGGTGATGGGCCATGATCCACCTTCCTGCTTGATTCACCGGAGTTCAAAGAGTCTCGCTGCTGCAGGGGGATGGATTAGCAATTCCGATCCCTCTTAGACCAAGCTGTGACTCAAGCAGCCACAGGATTAGGGAGCTCCAGTCTCCAGGTTCCGCCATGTGATGGCGGGTATGCATAATACCAACAAAAACGGCACCAGGTAGATATCTTCAGGCTTCGATACCATAAAATAAACCTTCTTTCAATATCACATGGATTCACGGTCGTTCCTGGGACCCTTGACACCAAATGTGTAAAAATTAGCCCCATATTACCCATCTTTCCTCACCCACATTTCGATCTTGACTCCTACTGCATCCCATACGTATACCCATGCCCTTTCCTAGGGGGCCCGGGGTAAGTAGGAGTAAGTAAATACTAATATTTCTTTTGCCGCCCCGTGAATAACGATAATTGTGATGAACTGAACACGAATGCGGGTGTTTTTTTTTTTTTCACAGATACCCATACCATACCGACGGCAACATTTGCTACTCGCCAATGCAGGGTGCACGCAGCGCGGCGGCGGTACCGGATTTGTTAGTGTTCCGTTTGCGGGTGTTTTTTTTTTTTGCTTTTGGAGTGTAGGACGTACCCAGGGGGTGGGCATGGGTTTGCTAACGTTGCTGCTGCTGCGGGTAGACCTCAAACCGGCGAGGTGGTGGTTCGTGGGTGGCTTGGACGGATGAAGTGCACCGGCCGCGGGTGGCTCATCGACGGGAAAAGCAATAGTTTGGAGCGGAAGACACCACAAACCCGCGAGTACAGTCACGTAGAGGGTTAGGGGATATATTGATCTCTCGTTTTTTTGCTTGGGTTGTTTATATTCGCTGGTGTCGAGGTGTCCTTGGATTACTTATTCTTCAATACAAGGCATAAACAGAAGCGGATCAAGAGGGAAACATTAGCATCATCACAAAGCCAAGGCTCATTGGTATTAATGTTTACTAAGTATTTCCGTCATTGATATTGGATTGAACTAATCACGAGACCTTTACCACCCAGTATCTAGCTCATCACAGCCTACTAGCTTGATCATGAACAGCGAAGAGCTCAAGGCTCAAGGCTCAAGGCTCCGAATCCTGAACTACTACAAATCGCCTCCTGATCCCTTAGTGCACAGGCCTGTAGATATACGTAAACGTGAATGTGATGCCTTCTAATTCGTATATCCTGGCCCGCCACTTCTCTCGAACCCATCTCGCCGTGTTACATAATTCTTTGCTTGTATGCATACATACGGCAGGGCGTTGCGGGCTGCAGCCGCGGAGTTGCTGATTCATGCACGGGGAAAAGGAGGATGAAATTTAACGTAATAACGTCTATGAACCCGCCAAATCTGTCTTCGTACGTAAAAACCATGTCGTCCGATTAATCGATTCTCAGGATGCGACAGATGTGAGTGAGTGAGTAATTGTGGAGTAACGCTGTACCTCCATATGCACCCCAGAATAGAAGCCCGATACCAAGAAGTAAGGCTTCCACGCAACGTACGTACGTACACGCGCATACTTTCCGCATGGGGTACTTTTACATAGGACAACAAAGCTCTTTTTGCCGGGGTTGGGGCCATGTGGGGTTAGGGGTGGTGGCGGTGGTAGAATACCAACGACAGCCTTGCCTGACAGCACATCCATCTTTTCGGAGAAATCCCACCATTCGGATCCGGTTTCTTGTGCATATGTAACCCTATTGTTGTTGCTTGATATACCTACCATAATCCCCTACCTAGAGGAGAAAAAAGTGTGCGTGGGATGGATGGCCATGGATGAATGTGGATGCAAGTAAGTGTGCGATAAACTTTTTCATCATGGGCTTGCAATTGTCAGTTTCACCATTTCTCACTTGTAACACCCCACCCGAGCGGAGATCGTCCTCCATTCGTTCTGTGATACCATCTACCCAAACAAGTTCTTCCGCTCGGACTAACCCGAGAAGGCTTCAGAATAAGTAAAAAACCCAGGTGCACCACATCACGCACAACAAACTTTTTTTCTGCATCGTGAAATTTTTGGTTCCTGGGGTGTAGGTAAGGAAGGGGTAATGGGCATTGAGCACTCCGTGGGGTTTGTTTATCATGAGAGAGTGATGGAGTATGAAGATTTCACATTTCAATTCGACCCGCCGGAATGCTGTATTTTACGCATCACAAATCTCTCCGATGTGGTGGGTGGGATGGGTTAAATGCCATGCAAATCAAAAATATGCTAGTGATTCCGTGGTTCTCCTCCAGACATGTGAACGTCCGGGCTCGCGCGTCGCGTACTTATCAATACCACGTCTCTGACACTCTAATCGGGTGAATTGCATCTTTGTTTGCTTCCCCGACGCCCCGACTCTGGTCGCAAATAGAAAACGGGAGTTGTTTTATATATATATTATATTGTCGCCCACCACAATCGATGCATCAACAATTCCTAGAGAGCACGTATATATGTATATTAAACCCACACCCACCCAGCAGTTCGCGCATTGAACGATTGATGGATGGATGGATAGGACATAATAAAACCAATCAAACTCAAGACTTCCCCCCACGTCCGACGACGCATCCGCAGGAAGGAAAAAACCAAACCCGATACAGTGCAGTACCCGCAACCGAAATATAAAACATTGAAAATGTTGAAATGCGAGATGTAATGTTTTACACTTGTCTGTAACCACATCATGCTATATATCGATTACGCACACTAGGATCTCACATCTCACGCCCTCTCAACAAAACAACAAAAAATATCCCTAAGGCTCCGGTTATTAATAACCCTGGATCATTGGATCGCGGAAGTGGATGGGATGAGGATGTGGATGGGGGCATGTTTTAATTGGACTTACTTATTTGGGGGTGTGTGTTTCGAGCATCGATGCCAATTGTTCTTTTTGTTGTAGTGGATGGATGGATGAGAAGGGATCTCGATATGTGCGCAACGACGAAAACAAATCGTTTTGCATATATCCATCCACCACCACACCACCCCCCAAGACGTTCGGGACGCGACGGACGTCTTTAAAAAATCACAAGATAGATAAAAAAAATACCACCACAATGAAAGTCCGAGAGGCGAGAGGGTGTCGCGTTTTCTGGAAAGTAGGCCCGCGAACTCAACTTTGACAAAGCACAATCCCTCTCGCATTAGAGTATAGTAAGGAAGGAGGTTTTGGGTCAATTCCAACCACACAAACCCACACAACCATGTGCTTACACGAAGCGAAACGTCTGCAGCGACTGCCGACGTTTGTTGTTCCTCGGCGACGCGGCGAGCCGGTTCGCGCGCGCGCGTTGCTCTCTGTGCTGTACTATACAGGGCGCGTTGATGGTAGTTGATTGGCTCGATGGAGGGTCATGAAAACGGGGCAGACGGAGGAAGGAGTGGATGGATGGTGTGTTTGAAAGCAAGTAACACATGGCAGTCAGTCAGTATCAGTTCACGGTTTTCATTCGATTTGGAGTTTAGTAAAAGTAGGCAACAACTAACTTAACTAACGCCTTATATCCCCTTTTTTTCATTATTAGACACCACCCAATGCATTTCATCACGAAGAAGGAGCTGTGCTATGTGTGTTGCAAACTCCAAACACATCCACGTTACTTAGTTTAGCTAAATCTCACATACAAACTCTGTATCGCTCGCTCCGACGGCGGCGCTGGTGGTGGAAGCGTTTTGCGTGCCGGATTCCAGGTGTGCATGGCATGGCAGCTGCATATGCATCATGCTTTTTCTGTCGAGGCGAGAAGGCGTGGTTGCCGCACCCACCCCCCCCCCCCCCCACACATACATGCAAAGGCGATCCCAATCACCGAATCAAAGATCGCAGAAAACGTGTTACATACCCTTCCCACAACAACAAACCTCTCGAGAGCTCATCACATATCATCTTTTTTGTTGACTCCTGCAGGTCGCCCAAATATCTATCTATCTATCTATGCAGATAACAATTGCAATCTCAAGCTCGTCGATTCACCCCCTTTCACCTTCCTTCTTACCTCCCATCGTGAAAGTGAAGCGGACGTTATAAAAAAAGTAAAAGTAAGTAGAAAAAAATAATTTTAAGTATCTAACATGCACGGTCCTCACTTCCTCGGTTCGGTTCCTGTCTGTGCCCCGCCGCTGCAAGCCTATCCGTGGTCTCGGTCGGTTAGGTGGGGATGTATAAACCCGCACGATCCACCACCACCACCACCACAAGTTCAAAGCTCCACAACAACAACCTCCACGCGTAATAACAGTTTATGTGTAAAGACAAAAAGTGGAATTACAACGTGGCTGTCTGTCTCATAACCAGCCCAAGACACCAAGCTCCATAACTTCGTAGTTTGCTACTGCACCCGGCAGCTGCCGGCCGGGAAACATGAAAGGAGGCCATAGCTCCTACACAAAGTGAGTTCGCAAGTAAATATACTCTACTTTTCTCTCGAACTCTCGATCGATATCGATTGATTTCATGAATCAGAGAAGAAATCTATTATACTACCTCCAAGCACAAAAACAAACCCCAAAATCCCGCAAATCGCCAAATCTCCAATCCCAAATTCCAATATCGAAATTTAAACCCTCTGTGTGGGATAGTAATTGTCCGACTTAGTACTCGTTATGTTTAAGGAAATGTCTCTGCTATCGATAAGCCATTTCCCCCTTCTCCCGTGTTCGTGTCCCCCTGCCATAACATCCACAATCTGTGCTGGGGTTCAGAAGCGAAGGGTGGTTGTGTTGATCCGATTCGCTCGTTAACCACTAACTCACTTTCCCATACCATCCCATTATCCACATCCACATCCACATTCCACATGTACACACAGACCATCTTCTCCCTTCCTCTCTCTCTCCAAACGGCCGAAAATATGCGGTTTCTGGTTAGTCTACCGGACCTGTCACATTTATGTCAAAAAGATGATGAACGGCGCCGGGAGGGATGGAAGTTGCTCCCTCCGAAAAAAAAAATGAGTAACGAAAGGGGGCCATATTTCCATCCTGGATCCAAAGCACTACATATAATGTACTGTAGTTTTGAATATTCTCACGCACCAATTACAATCACGAATTGCATCCGCATAAAACTCACCTTCCCAACGGCCATCGCATAACATCCACGCACGTCCTCCTGCAATTCATCCGGAAACGCCCTGAAGCTTCGCACCAAGTTTGCCTCACCACCTCAAAAAAATAGTTATGAGGCGGCAACAACTGCAGGGAAGACTTTCATGAATTCAAATAAAACGACACTTTTTTGTGGTCAATTCCGGCGTCAATTCAACTAGGAATTATCAATAGCTTTAGAAAACACACACACACACACACACACACACACACACACACACACACACACACACACACACAACGCACATGCAAGTAAGGTATAGAACTACCGTTTGAGCTCAAACCCGCATTACATACTCAAAACAAAAACTGACGAAGAGAATTCCCGCCCAATTTTGATATCATGAAAAGCAAACTAGATACCTCCCGCTTTCCCAACTTTGCGCCAACCAAAAATATAAACACGAACCTTTTTCAAAGGAAAAAAAAGACAACCATTGTAAAAAAAAACATAAACACACCCATAAAAACTCGAAAAACATAATGCAACAAAAAAACCCAGAGCATACATATAACCCAAGAGTAGCGGTTTGAAAAGTAAACACAAGAATCTGATTAAGCATTACAGCCACTCAAGAGATTCGTCTTCTGGAAGAGAGAAATAAAAAGCAGAAGACGAAAGATCTGTCGTATTATGTACTCGCTCGGGATACTTTGCAAATTATGATATCCCTAAGGAATTAGAAAAGAAAAAAAGAATCACAGCCACCTTATTTTTAGTATATGAAAGAAAAGGGCAGAACCGACACCGACGAAAGAAAACCGGTTTTACTGTGCCCATTGGCTATACTGGTTTCCGGGGTGCTGCATAGACACAGGATCCGAATAAGCAAAATGGGACGCTGTTTGTGGATTTTGGGCGTTTTGAACCGTGAGGGAATGCTGAACTCTGTGCGCATGCATAGTGATCGATGAAACTGTTACACCAGCTCTTGGGGGTGTGGTACGAGCCCTGCTAGTATATCCGCGGTTCTGAGCTGGGCATCTCCTTGCGCGGCAATTCGGGCAACTCCTAACGAATCTCGCAATGAGTTCCTTGGGTACCCTGGTTGACTAATTAGCAGCGGGCCGGATAAAGATGGGGGTTTGTTCTGTATAACCCACCATGAATAGCTCTTTCTGACTTGTGAGGAGGTCTTGTCCCTTCCACCGTGTTGAGCTTGGATGTGAGCAGTTGTCAAGACACGGTACAACTTCTCCCGGACAGCAACCGGCTTATTCTCGTGCATGACGCGCTCCACACCATTCTCATCCACCTGTAACGAGAACATTTTCTTTGCCCAAAATCTGAATTGGGCTGATTCGATAGTCGTGCATTTCGGATCCCTCAGGACCGCTTCAATGTTGTTCAGTCGCTTTTGTGGAATCAGAGCCTTGTCCTGCTTTTTTGGAGAGAGGTCATTGATATATTCGTTGAGGATGTCGGTAAAATCTTCAGTGGACGGCAACTGGGTATGGTCTGGAGCTAGAGAAACCAAGTTTCCATTCCCCCCGTGGTACTGAGTTAAAGGCAGGAAATTAGAATCGTATCTGTCAAAGCCAAGAGCAGCTTCCATTCCAGCTGGAGCGGCCGCCAAAAACTCCGCAGCAGGACGGAGGATGCAGACGGGGGCGGTGATAACTGGCTCAAAGGACTGCATGGAGGTCTGCGGATAGTACGCCTGACCGTTGTTGGATGAAGGCTGAGTAGATTCCAGGGCAGGTAGAAAATTCTGGAAGTTGGCGAACATGCCATTATTGCTGCCGTTGTTTGGATGCGGTTCCATTTTTACCGGATTGTAGCCTTGAGTTTGTACCTCGTCACTTATAGTATGACCGTTCGTAGGACTAGGCCTTGCCCCTGGGTACGGACGAACCTCCAACGATGGTTGGGACCGACGCCGGCGTTGGGGAGTGGCATCGCGAACCTCGTAATCTTCGTTGTTATCGTACATCGTTGAACCCATGGGATTCATGACGTCAGATCGTGGTCTCGTAACGGCAGGATTGAGCGAACGGATTGGATAGGACGAGCGAACAGTTCGAGGAAAGTTGCAAAGAGGTAGAGAAGGATGCGAAGTGAAGGCGGGAGGACCGAAGATATTGGCCGCCGTTGTGGAGAGGATGAGTACCCGTTAACGAAAGGCTGACTCAAACGAGAGTTTCTGTTCTCTGAACAAGAATTGTTGCAAGATTGGGTGCGGGAAGGATTTGAAGGAGGTGGATGTGTCCTGGATCTGTGTTAGTTAAGTACTTTTGCAATATTGTAAGAAATGGCGATTGCAAATAATCAAAAGGTATACCTTGGTAAATTCCAACGGCGCCAGAGAAGAAGCAAAGTGATTTGCGCAGAAAGGTCTTTTTTTGCCTCTTTTCGGCTTGGATGCCTCGAGCTTATCCACGGAGCTCTATGCTTGCTTGGTGTTATCGACAAGCTGACAGATCCCGGAATGTGGTGGGATGTGATGAGAGCTAGGAGCTAGTGTGCTCCTATAAAAAAGCAATATATATATCGAACTGTCAAACTGGGTGGTGACACTGCAGCTCAAGTCGAGGGAAGCTGCAACTGCAACAACGAGAAGCTAGGAAGCAGTTAGCAATACTGGACGACTGCCTAAGCCTGGACTGGTGTGGATTGCTTTACGTTTCAGTGCGCCAAGTAGATAGCTGTGTGCGGCGCTTCAGCCGAGAATGAACAGAGAGTCAGAGGCTTCTGCACAATTAAACAAGAATGATTCGAGGAGTGATTAGGGACGAGGAGAGAGGGCCAGGATAGTTGTTCGGTGCCAAGAAAGAAGCTCAATCGGACGCTTCAAAATTCCTGAGAGATGGGAAGAGAACTTGGGGGTCGGCGTGGTCTATAAACTGTACGGGGAGGCAAGAGGCTTTTTGAACATCTGAAATCACAACAAAAGATAACTAGAGTTATTTCCGTGGGGCTCCACACTCCACACTTGCTCTGTTAAGGTTTTCCAGGTGAGTGTCTAGTTATGTTAAGCATAGGCAAATATCGGACAAGTTTTGCGTGGTGGTTTGAGCTCAAAAGATAGATGCCGAATACAACACATATATGCACAACAACACTTTTAACTTTTAACTTCTTGGGATTTCAATGGTCAGACCAGAATCTGTGTGGAGTGTTCCTTCCGATTGAACTGCCATCTGTCAGGTAGCTGTCGCTGCCTAAACACCACACATTAGGCGCATTGCTAGCTGATGGATATGCTGTAGTGTTTCTGCGTCCGATTGTTGTTGTGGTGATTGAAGTCAATTCAGCAGTTGCTCGGGGGATCTATAATTAGGATTTGGGAAATGGAAATTGAAGGTTGCGTTGCGTGAAATATCTGCGATACAATCACCCACACCCACCTCTTCCTCCCATAGTGCTGCAGGTGTTTAGCGAGTGCAGTTCAAAACGAATGGTACCTAACACTGTGCTCGGCGCCCGCCTCGCAAGCCAAAAGTTAGGCAGTAAACGATGCGCATACATGCCGCTCGCTGCTGGCCCGCCTGGTGCCGGACACAACCCCTGCTACTGCATGCACCTGCACCAAAAACCACGACGGGCAAGGTATGCGTTGGAAGGTGTCTATTAAGTCTTCACCCCAGGGATGAAGCTAGATAGAGTGCACATATTGTACTCTACGTGCTGAGCCATTATTTGGGCAGCAATGAATCAATGCATTCATCTATCGCTCTTCTCGTCAAATTCCTCAGGCAAGGCAGAGTGAGCGATGCAACCGGCGGGATCCTTCACAGGGATGTAGAAGGCCGCGTCGACCGGAAGAGATGCTGTGGCTACTATTTACCGGTTAATTTTGGAAGTGCTGGCATGGCAATTCTTCTTAAACACTAGACTGCACTTGCGGGCCGTCAAACCAGCGACTTGACCCTCGGCCAATGCGGAAACCGGTAGGCCGATCAGCGACTAATAGGCCCAACCCTCCGAATCACTACTAAAATGCAGACAGCACACAGTGCATTGCGATCGAGCGGGCCATATCGCACTGTTCTCGTCCACATAATATTTGCGGCAATGATAACCGGACACCTCCGATCGATGTTGTTTGCCGGCTAATCGAGCACTTGCCTGCATTATCAACAGTCAGCACGCAATTTTAGGCCCCGTAGCTTGGTAACGGGCACGCCCAGCCAGCAAACAGATATGGCACTTCCGTGAACGGCTTCCCGAAGATAGAAGATGTGGATACCTCGGCGTTCATTGTTTAGGCTCAGGTCATTGGGGCAACTCAATTTCTAGTTCAGGGTATTAGAGTCAAAGAGATATTGGTGGTTGATCCACAGGATCGACGGTGTCAATTTTGAGTGATAATTGTAGATTACCGCTGTGGCAAACAGTTGACCTAAGTGGAGCTCTGGAATCGCTTGCCGTGGAATAACGCAGGTCTACGCTCCACCGTTATCTTGGGTGACTATTTTCGCTGTGTAGGCTGATGCACCGCCTCATAAAGAGTGTGATTGTGGCTCTTCGCATTGAGCCCCTCAACATCTTCTGTTCTCCGTAGATTGACTGATCTTCACGATTCACGATTCACGAGCCTTCTCGCGTATCTGGCTGGTACCCGTGGCGCTAGCGTGTCGCCCGGTTTTAAATGTGTTGGGATGTTGTGGTCGGTGCGATCGTGACGTTGGACGAAACTTCATGAATTCCTACCGAAACCTTATCGAAGTTATATCGTGTGAAACTCGGAGGTTAACTCGTAGGGCTGACTCAGTTCTCGGATCGTTCCGGTGTCTGATGCAGAGGTGCCACTCGGACGGGAGTTTATCGATAACCTTAAGTTTATATTTCAGCCTCCACACCCTACCCGCCCACCAGTCATCGCGAAGATGACAAGCCTGGAAATTGTAAAGATGGCAATAAGAACACAAGGGATGGAACGTAGCTCATCCAGTTCCATAGGTGATGATTTGAGAATTGGTGATAATGTATGTATATGTACTGCAGATGCAAATCAGTCCTGTTTCGTTCCATGGCACTTCTAAAGACAGATAATATACGCCGCACGAGAGTGTGAATTCTTACATATAGAACGTGTTTGTGAATAGTGCCACGCTAATATAGCCCTTCACATAGAGTACATTATGTGTGTCCGGGCACGTTTCAAATCCATCCAGACCCCGCCCTTTCAATATTCTCCACTTTGAAATGCGTGAGGCGGTTGACAGGGGAGAGGCCATTGGATGCATTCTGATTCACTCCAAGTAGGTGTCACCAACCGATCCTTCTGGTCCCAGAACACGGTGCCCATATTGCCGAAGACATTGTTTTTTTTTGGATTCCGCCAACCTGGGTTGACATTCTTTGCTGTGAGGTGTGCCACAGACTGATAAGCGTACTATTGGCCAAAATCGGCGCCCAGTACTCATAGGTGTGTAGGACGACCTCTATTTCGTTTGCTTTTTCATATCAAGACGGACTGAGACGCAGGTCCATCTTCAAGCGATAGGGCCGCGTGTCAATGCTGACATCCGACCATATATGTGATATGGTTCGGCATCCGTCTGTGCTGTTGAAACATTGGGAATCAAATCGGCCTTCATTTCGTGGGGGCTGTCTGGGCGTTGATTGCAGTCCCAACTCAAGGGTAGATTGAAGCTTCTTTCTCTGTGATGAGAGTCATTTCTCAAAGATTTGTAGATCCAAAAACGCCTCCTCGAGCTGGGTGTTAAACTGAAATGAACGAGCTCGCCGACTGTAAGTATTCACCTAGGGAGTATCATAAGTTAGAATATATCTTCCAAAAGAGTACATCGTAAGGATAGAGTACAAACCGATGTAACTGCAGATGTGGGACTGTTGGTGAATAAGAGAGTGGTCGACAACAACAATAATCTCGTCTCCAATGTTGCAAGACAAGGGTTAGGTTTGTGAATACCAGATGTACTATGCTTTAACCCACCCGCTTCAATGTCCAACACCTAAGGTTGCTTGACCGACTATATATACTCCGAACTCCAGTTAATTACGACCATAGGTTGTTGTGGCTTGTTTGATCTGTACGTCAAGATTATTTTTCCGACCAAAGCGCACGATGCTCATCGTATTTCTTCCATTAGTTCTCTGTCCTCCCATCAGCCCCCGCAATCGATATTTCTCGACCCCGCAAGTCTGTCGCGTTGAAATTGCGGCTACCTGCCGGAGTGGATGCCTTGGTCAATACATGGAGCAGAGACAGTGTCCTATGAAGTACAATTAGCAATGTTCTACACGTACTTTGCATACTCACATGATGGCTGAATTGATGAACTGTGCCACCATATCACCCGTACACACTACCATCTCAAGGGATTGCAAAACAATGAAACAAACCACCTACTTTTGGTCAGAGCGACTGGTGTTAAGAATGATTCCAATCAATAAGGGCGACGGCAAGCTGTATCGCGGAAGACAACCAGCGATGGAAGATTCCGTTCGAGAGAGGGATGAGTAAGTAGCTGGTTCCACAACTTTGATTCGATGCTCGAAACCAGGATTAGTATAGTTAGGATATCGACCACCTCTTATATTACGCAATTTACTCAATGTGCATCATACTCTGTGACTGCTCACGCAGAATTTTGGATTTTAGTGGGCCAATACTCGAAAAATTTGGGCCGCTACCGATGTGATTTGGACCAGGCTCGAAGGAGCCTTTCGAGCCTAACATATTTGACTTCGAAAACCGAGTGATATTTGTTGTTTAAACCAAAAAACTCCTCGCAACGAAAATTAACAATGCAAACCAAGAGATTTCGAAACGTCTCAATCTCGATATTGAATTGGAATATTTGCTTCAATTATTTGGTTCTTGGTGGATATGTGGGGGCATGGCTTTTGTGTGTATTCTCCAGCTAGGATGTTTGAAGAAACATCACCGGTCATTGACTGGTATCGAGTACTGGGCTGGATAAATCCCACGCTCTGTGGAAGGGTTTCGACGTTTTTTTGGAACTACCTGGAATCCATGGAAGCGGAAAGTTATTCACAGCTGTTCTCATGAATGAAATGTTATCTCACCAAACTCCTCTATCGTTAGGATCATATCATGGGATCAGACCCAACGGAACATTAGGGCCAACAGTATCTAGTTGCACTATATCCACGCCAGCTGTGGATGAGTTTTGCACAATGATAGTGGCGAATCTGAATATTCCAGAATTCATATACTTATCTCCTTATGAACAGTCAGACCAAATCGTGGTCATACTGAGTCACTCGCTCTATTATCCTGGTCTCAAGAGTAACTCTACAGGTGCATTTCAAGTTTTGTCCAGTGTTTTACAGGTAACTGTCTTTCCTTAATCTAATGGAGCTTAAAAGCAGGTTTAAACTAGATAGTGCAAGGCAGTGCTCAGGCCGTGTGATTTCTTGTGCAGTATTGTGCTTTGGCAAAACTGTCTTCACACCTTTGTTTCCTTCATATATATCGCGGATATGAGTAGTCCAGGTGGAAACAACTACGAGGCCAATTGCAGCACTTCTTTTTTTGAGCCGCCCACCCACCTAATAAGACCACATTAAGTTGAAGCAGTGCAAGCCGGTTTGGTTGGTGCCAAAGCATACGAGAAAAGGACGGTAATTATCAATCCCTACGTATACCTGCTCCGTTCAAACGTTGTAGTGATTCAAAGGTGTATTTTAAACTTACGGAATACATAGTTATCTGGTATTCAACCTATAGTTACGCCAGTTTCCCGGAAACCCAAGATTTAAGCACCTTCTCTTCAGTTCGTACCATTTTGCGCTCGGCCGCATGTGGTTATGGCATATCAGACATGTGTAGTTCTGCCCCAGTTAAACTGGAGCCTCATCATCTCCTACTCTCATCCCTTGGAACCAAGGGAAATAGGTTTAATCCCGAATTATGCTTAACTCTCTGAGTTTACTCAGTACCTAGAACCAATCCACGATACTTCTCTCACAAAATAATTTCTTTAATTCCAGAAATGACACAACCAAACCCAATAGCAGTACTAGAAGTTGGAGGTTAAACTCTATCAGAACCTTACAATCTGGGTCACAATCTAGAGTAGATAATCTCTTGGAAGGAGTCGAGATCTTAACTCCTTTGAGTCTGATATATAATACCATTAGCCGTCCTCACAAATTTTATATATGTCTGTACTCTACATCCGGCTTACCGTCGTCTTCGAGTTCAACAATGATTTATTCCTCATCGTGGATCTATCATATCAGGGAGCCGTCACTTGAACACTCACTTCTAGGAACCCAGCCACCGATATACTGCACTGGCACTCTCTAAACTATTTACTGGGAAGTCCTGCTCCCATTGTCACATCGATAAACACACTCTATAACTAGCTTTTTAATCACAAAATCCGCCCGAGTCTGATTCACTTCTAGTCCGAGGTCGATGTTTAGACATGCTGCCATCACATCTCAGGTCCACTGATACAATAAATAGGCTCACCTCCGCCCCATAGTTCCTCGTCCGAGTTTGGTTTTTCTTCCCGTGAATGTGGCAGGTGGCCCGCCCCGGCTCGA
The DNA here is from genome assembly GCA_015178995.1 of Trichophaea hybrida. Lineage (NCBI taxonomy): Eukaryota > Fungi > Ascomycota > Pezizomycetes > Pezizales > Pyronemataceae > Trichophaea > Trichophaea hybrida. Next base: position 199,025 of record WHVE01000097.1, read on the forward strand.
CTCCGGACAGTCGGGGATGGCCCCCGTGGTGTAGTAGTATTGCTACTGCTGTACTCTACTACTGGCTGCATGCTATGGGTTCGAATCCCAGTGCCATCCCCCAAACGATAAGTCTGGTACATCCTAAAACCAGACACGAAGAGATCCCCAACAATAAGTCTGGCACATCCTAAACCAGACACGAAGAGATCCCCCAATGATAAGTCTGGTACATCCTAAAAGAGATCCCCCAATGATAATTCTGGTACATCCTAAAAAATTAGACACAAAGAGAATGGTAGGGGGGGTGGTGGAAAGGGGAAGCAAGGGTAGAGGTTGGGGAGATCCCGGACAGTCACTTTTGGCAGTCACTTCCACGCCGTCACTTCTGACTGTCCGAACATCGGTGACTTATTTTTGTTTGTGGAGACCTGGAAACAGATTAACAGGAATGTATAAACAATTACTTCGAAGCTTCTCCACAACTGTGTGCATATGTATAGACCACTAGATGAAAAATCCAATGGTGGGTTATCTCCTTCTTGCTCTTGTCCTGATTCCAGATTCTCTCTATTCATCCCTAGATTTATCCAAACTTCACCTCCGGCTCCGAGCATGCAGTTTTTGCTCAGTGTACTGAGTTATTCATAGAGCCATGACAGTGAAGGTATGGAATACATCTGAGAAACTTGTCAGGTATGAATTGAACGAAAAGGTAGCTATTTGTTTTGTACTATATGTAGTTGAGATATATATTCATATGGTTAGTCACTATATAAGGACTACAGCATTGGCCTCAACCTTTAGGTTCAAACTTCAGCATATAATATGTATCCACTGCCCACCTCTCAAACAATAAAATCAATTGCAAGTTAGTACAGTGAATGGCACACTTGTTGACAGCTAAAATAAGTCACTGATATTCGGACAGTCAGAAGTGACGGCGTGAAAGTAACTGTTAAAAGTGACTGTCCAGGCCCGCTCACTACATATACGAGTGATCCATTATGCCAATAATTCGGACAAACCCCGATTTTCTTACATGCATCCACCCATTTACGGCGGCTTCTCTAGTGCCTAGTGGTGGCGAAATAAAAGTTTACGGCGATGACCCGCTTGGTTCATTGCATCCAACCGAGATCATCACTCGATTTGACAAAGAAGCGTCCAGCAATTTTATCAGACGGTTTTCCAGTGTTCCCATGGCCATGCGATCGATCGATGTACGGTTGGTTTCACAGGATAGATCGATTAAAACTTTTGAGATACCCGACTCTTACTTGCAGGAGGCTTTGCACATGCGCTCAATGACTTTCTAGCCTTTCGAAAGACCCCACCATTGATACACCTTTAGCTACTACAAGAAAAAGTTGCAGTTTTTACAGACAGATAAAAGTTGAGTTTTGTGACAGAGCGGTCCTCTGACCGTCCTTGAACTCTTCGATGACAGTTCAAAAATTGCTCATTCCAATAAACTAACTTGCGTCTTTGTCAAAAAACCCCCGTTTTTTGACATATTACTGGCATCTTTTTTTCACTCAATTGGACATTAGGTACACTTGTGGTTTGAGTGATAATTCCTTTCTGATGTACATAAAGTGTAATACCTAACTAATGTAACTACTTAAGCAATTAAACGCTATGAGGCTATGTGTGGGTTTGGAGAAAAAAGGGAATTGGTGCGGAGGAGCTTAGTACTCGGGGATTGTATGCGCAAACCCCAATGATGCAAGAACAAGGAAGGATATTTCTGTCCAGACAATGCGACACCCAAGAATAAAGAAAAGACTTAACGAAGGTGCCAACAGCCATTTTCCCAGACGACAGAAGAAAAGAGAAGCAGTGCGGTGCGCCAGCAACGAAGAATCCATACCATATGCATATAACGACGCATCCCATTCCAAAACCGATTAGGAAATATTCACAGTTGGACGGCTCCTTATCCCTTTTACTGAAAGAATGATCCCCACCAAGGAGCACTGTATGTAAGGAAAAGAACGAATTAATCCCACTTTATCGTTGTTGCTCTGCCAGAAGTTCTCTCAGGAGGTATCGGTTCTCCCACTTTGTAGCTATGTCACCGGTAATCCAACCTTCCGTTCCTCGCCTCCATCTGTCCTCTTCCTCGCGTTGTCGTCGGACGAATTCCGGACCGACATCGAACTCCTCTCCAACAACGAATTCCCCAAAGCCTCCACTGATTCGTCCACTACCACCGAATGCGCTTCCGACACCACCCATGACAACTGAGTTGCTGGTTGTTTGACCACCGGCAATGGATTGGCCGTCTACCGACATTAGGTCCTCTGGCAGATCTTCTAGTCCTTCAAATGGATCGCCCTCGTCTTCTGGATCCTCGTCCACTTTCAACCAACACATCCGACTGGGATCGAAGACCATGCCTCCAACAACTTGAATTCCCATCTTGCTCCCAGATTGATTGACTTTGGTGATCAGTGCTGGGCGAGGTGGCGTTCGGTTTTCCGGGGTGTCGAAGATTCTCAGCTCCTTGCCATTTCCTTCCCACCGAAACGTGCGTGGGTTGTAAACCATTCCATTAGCGGCAGCTTCTGTTTCAGGCGGGACCAGGTTAGTTGATGTTATAAAAACAGAAATGAATCAAGTGATTCGACAGGGATCAAACAGCGATGCTGGTACATACCTTTGGGAAGGGTGTTAATATTGCCCATCGGTTTAATCAAATGGGGTTTCTGTTGAGAGTTCTTTCGAACGTGTGCGCGTGGTGTTGTTTGATTTCTTGCCGCTATCTTGCTCCGCCAACGCTCTGCGTTGGGAGATGGTGGTGTTGTCATGCCGAGTCTCTGTTGAGTGAGTTCTCGCGCTTTTCTCGAAGCTGATACAAAGTCAGAAATGATGCATGTCCCAATCTGACACGAGTCTTACCATTAGTATCTCGAGCAAACCTCGGGATATCTTCTTGCCGAGGCGTCAGGTCATGTTGCTGTTTCTTCTTCTTCGGACTTTCACCCTCCCGGTTTGGAACGCTCTTTGGTCGGGCTGCCTTAGGAGCACCCCTTGCAACAGGCGCGACAGTGAACCGGTTCTCAATTTTGGCACTAGTTGGTAAATCATCAAACGTTTCCAGCTCTGTTCCGTCACCAAAATTGCGTTTTCTCGTTGGTTGAGTAAGAGTTCCAATACTGGCAGCCTCTCGGCGCAAATGTTCCGGTGCCACGGTAGGAGTGGTACCCTTTTTCGTAGTATTACTAGCACCAGATGAACTTGGTGAGTGACGGGGTGTGGTTCGTTGCTGTGTGCGCGAAGAAGATCGGGGATTAGAACTGCTGCTGCTAGCTGGTTCGCGATCACCAAGGTTGGATTTTGGAGGCTTTGCAGCGACATGATGACTATTTCTGGCTGCACCCCCACCAGGAAGGAAAGGAGCTGGATGTCTGACTACCCCAATATTACTGTGGGGAGTCTTTGGCCGAGATGAATGTGACTCGTTTCTACTGGGAGGACGCCCAGAGCTGGTTCGTGATGCCGGACGTCCACCATTACCACCGCTGCTAGGTGGTCGACTGCCACTGCTTGTTGGTCTTACTGCAGGGTTACCACTACTCGGAGGCCTTCCGGCAGAGTTGCGACTTGAAGGACGTCCATTAGAGGTTCGACTGGGTGGCCGTGATTTCGGCTGATTTTGTTTTTCGTTTATATTAGGCATGGAACGTTTCGCCCTCAAGAGCTGAGCGTGAGTCGTAGTTGGAGGGGCATTTTCGCCGCGCAAGTTGCGCGTAGACTTGGTTCCTACTCTTGGCCTTTCAGTCCTAGATTGCTGTGCATCGCCAGGCCACTTATAGTCCCCGGACCATCGGTTTCGAGGATTTCGCTTCACTGGAGGCTGATGCTGATTTTCCCGCTCCGCAACAGGCTCCAACGGGGCCGAAGGTAGAAGGGTGGGATGGTTTTGTAGTCTGTTTCTCGGTGGGGGTTGGTGCGGTGTTGGCTTGTTCGTGGTAAAAGTCAGACTCATAGCTGTTCTTCGGATGGGACTTGGCTTCCGTTGTTGCTTTTGCCTGACATTGCGGTTCAGCGATAACTTCTTGCTGTCGAAAACCTCGCCTTCGCCAATTTCGATGCCTTCAAAGAACTCCTCGTTTGCGGGGTCGTCAGAATCCTTTTGGCGTGGAATTCAGGAGTGTCATCTGGTGGGGCTGCAGCCACCGCCTGTCGGCGTCTTTCAAGCGCTCTCTGAAAGTCGAGTAGCATACCATCCGGTAAAACCAAACCATCCAGCGGCATATCATCCTCACTTTCCATGGCTGACATACTAGGCGAGATTACCGAGTGTGGACCGTGCTCCATACCGCCTCGGGTTCCAGTGTAATGGGATGAACCTATCCCACTATCTCCATCCCCCCAATCTTCGAAACCAACATCCATCGGCTGTACATCTAGAACCTTATGTCTTTCACCAGCCTTGACACCGAGCTGCAAAGGTGCATCCGTTGGGAACTCGAAATCATTCTCAAAGTCATCATCAGCAACCAATGGGGATCTTTTAGATGCTGATTCTGACAATGGCGGAGTTGGCAATATTGGAGCAGCAGGCCTTCTCACCTGAGTCGGCCTACCTGCCTGGAAAACCTTGAGTGTTGGAAGTTCTTCGCAATCACCGAAAAAATTGTCGTCCTCGAAGGTATCGCGAAATTTATTTAGCTGAGAATTTGCGTTCGATACAGGAGCAAGGTTAACACGAGGTGGCGAAAAGTTTCTGATCAGTTGTTTGCTGGCTGGTAAATGCTGCAGTGAGTCCGGAAATTCTTTCCTCTTGACAGTGAAAGAATTTCCCATCGGAAGCTCCAAATCCTCACCCCAGTCGTCGTTCATCGTGACCTTTTTTGCTCTCTTACTTGGCCCCAGCCGTTTGATAGTCCCACCAACCAGTGCCGATAATGGAACGTTTTCCGGTATCGGGATTCCGGCAGACTGTGCGGATTTGATAGCTGCGGCAGGAGTTCCGTCGAAGGGAATTTGATGTTCACGATCAGCGACCTCAAGGGCATCAATATCGTAGGTCGATGTTATTGTTGATCTCCGACTCGAAACGGCGGACTCGCGGCGAGAGTGCTCTGTACCTGCGCGAGAAGATGTGGAAGTATGGGGTTTCTGAATTTGGTCTAGTTCTGCGAAATCGGGGTCGTCGTCCCAGCATTCGATCGTGTCCGCACGACGGTGGAGAACTTGCGCCGACATATCCAAGCGGCCCGCCATGCTGTCCAAATTGCTATGTAGTGTATTGTAATTCGTGAAATAGAAGTAGAGTTTGTGTTTTGGGGTATGCGACGTGTGAGCTTGCGATTAGAGATAACCAGACGTAGCCAATGCAGGAGGAGCACAAGGACAGTTGCCGTTGGGTGGTGGTGATGGATGATGGGTCGTTACAAAAATTCGTTGGTCTCGTTCAACCTAATATTACAGCCAGGAGAAATTCGTTAAAATTGATATCGTTTCGTCGTTAAAAAAAACCCCCTAGGAATGCCGAAACCCCAGACCCGAACCGGTGCAAAAAAAGAAACTGTCGAGGGCGCGTCAACAGGAAGTTATTCCTGATGGTAAGTGATTGTCGTATATGTCTAAGCTATTTACTATTCGTAAAGAAAATCGTGGTTTTAGTTCGTGTCGTCGTGTCAAAAGTTGCGTTTTTATGTAGGTGTGTGGTTGGTGCGGATTCGTGTATCTCTCGGTCGCGAGACAGTCCCCTCAAAGTTGCTGAAACCAAACAAAGGCAGATCGATGCGTTCGTCAGAACCAGCACATATCGAGTGTGGTGTCTCCGGATGCGTCGAGAAGCAGCGTCGGAGTTGATAACAAAGGGGCGATGTCGAGAGGAGGTGTTGAGAGAATGTGCAAAGGTAAGTCAGGCAGTCTCAGTCGTTGAGGAAGGCGGTGGGAAATGGGATTGGATGTGGGCGATGGAGAGGGATTGGGCGACTGCTGGGGTGGCACAACGACTTGTTTGAAAAGTTAATGGCTGGATGCGGAAAGTTGGGGATGTGGCAAGCCGGCGATGTGGCGCGTGTGGCTAATGCAGTGTTGATTGCGTGTGGTTATTATTGGGATAACCAACAGGGCACACCACACTTCGATTGACTCAAACCGTTTCGCGTCATCTTCGCGTCTTCCCAGCCAGAGCAACTACATAACCGGACTTCAGATCCGCCATCCAAGTCTACAAAGATAGTCCACCAACTCTCGGCAGAAATGGCGTCCACAGCTCTGTTATGCGTCCCACGCGGAGATGCAGATGGAAACATACTTGTCCATGTCACTTCAAGCAGCTCAACTCAGCTTCTTGACCTTACGATACAAGCGACCGAGGGAGAATACACCTTCCAGACCAAATGCGCGTCCAGTCCTTGGCTTCCGGAGCAGCAAAATGCTAAAGTGGTGAGCAGTGAAAGAATCCGAACTCAGCTTGTACAAACACAGGCAATTCACTGGCTCTAACGATGAACTGAAATCTATAATATTGCATCTCTTTCTGAGAACGCTGGCTACGGACGCAGAACTAGTTGAAGGATTGGAGCTATCGGCCCTCGCCGAAGACGATATCGTTACGGTTAGTCAGTCTTTCGAATGCCATGAGCTGGCTTGGGTACTGACAAAAAATGATAGATTCGGATAGGGAAACGTTATGGGAGAGTCAAGCAACAGATTGCATCCTTCGGAATTGCTAAAGAAGTTTTCGAAATCGAAATGTTCCCCTGGGCTGTGGAATCATGCATGGCGCTAGATACTGTCAGCGTATGCTCCCATGGGTGGCTTAACGTCAATATGAATCACTAATCAGCCGGCAGAAACAACTTCAAAAACATCAATCCGAGGTCCAAGAAAAAGACAAGATGATTGTGAACCTTACGGCACAGCTTGAAGCTCTTACAACCCTGAAGAAGGAACACGAAGAATTATTACTTGTCAAGTTTAAAGAATTACTAAACGCCAAAAAGGCCAAGATCCGGGAGTTGGATAGAACATTGGAATCTGCCAGTGCAACCCAAGACCTTAAGGGTATCCTTCCCTGTTTCTCCCAATCATGTTTTGAGTTGATCCCCATTTTCTTCAGAAGCCCCGCGAAGGGACAGTGGCAAAGGCAAGGTTGTCGTGGAGTCGCCGGAACCGAAGCCAGAGCCAGCACTTACAAGAGGGCGACGCAAAGCTGCACCGAAGGCGGCGCCAAAAGCTGCTGCACCAAGTCGAAAGCGCAAGCCTGCCCTTCCACCTTCCAACTCTGACTCCGATGACTTTGCCGCTGCGAAAATGGATGTAGACGAGCCCCCAAAGCGCACTGCGCGTACAACCCGCGCTAGCAGCAAAGTTCCAGAGAAAGTAGCCACAAAAGCGCCCCCGGTGGAGAATGACGACACCGCAACATCATCGGAAGATGAACCGCAGAGTGACCGCAAGGATTCTGAAGACGAGGACGAGCTTCCACCGGTACGAAAGCCAATTGAGTTCAAATCTTCGAGGCCAGCTCCGCCTCCTGCAAAGGCCATCGTGGAGCCAGCAGATACAACGGATGATGATGAATTATGATGGAACACTTTTTGGCGGACGGATTTTTGGGTTGGTTAATACCATGCATGTTAAAAGTTATGAATTACCGAATTACTATGCAGCAAAGAGAACTTCCGAATGCATCGAGTGAGATCGGATGGATGCCAGTCCCCGTGGCTAGGATTCTCGATGATCACGGTTCTATGAATCATTTATGGGTTCGGTGCTGTGTTTTGCAAAACACAGTTCGGATCCTTGAAGTCCGATTCGCAGAGAATAATAAACTCAAGCTGTTGAGTATTTCGTCGGGAATTGACTCAATCATTTATTCCTGCTCTCATTCCCACACAAGAACAATGCATTCTGAAGAAGTGCAATTTCAACTACAAATGATTCACTGCTATGCGCTTAGGTGTTCAGTTTACATTCAATACCTTGCATCTCTCTTCTGCCCCTTATTAGCCAGAAAATTTTACTCACTTGTAAACTTAGTTCGCTGTGGTGCGAAAAAGAACGTCCGGTATACGAGAGAGCACTGTCTTCCAGGATTGTCCCTTCAGCGTGGCTTTTTTAATGGAAGGATACGGCATTGAACCTTGGTGATAAAAATTAATGACAATTTATATCAAACCCATAAACAGCTAACGCAAAGTAATATCCCTCTCATTACCCGCTGCCGCCTCAATGCCCGGGGCGTGTCGCGCTTGTCTCGAGTCCAACGTCAAATTTGATTGGCCAACTAACCCTAACCGCCATCGACACAGCCGATGAAAAACAATACATGGCGCTACCGGATTGGTTTTGTGTTCTTCGTATAGAGTTTTAGTCTGTCCGACGGTTTTGTGATTTTGCTGGCGCTAGCCCGTTAGCGAAAAAGAAGTCGGCTGATAGACTAATAGAGTTTGCACTATCGTGTCAGCTCCAAAACTTCTGACTCCAAAAAATATTCTATGGGTTCAAGAAATGTCACAAAGAAGTCAAGAAGCTGTATCAAACAGTTATATGGTCTGGATAGGCTCACCTTCAGCTCCTAAGTCGGGAGTCCGCTTGCTGTATTATGAACTCTCGAAATCGTTGAAGCCGGGGACTTTGGAGCTGGGTAAACTCTATTCTACATACCACTTTTACTTCCTTTGTCCGATGGAGATTCAGTAAACCATAACCCCCATCGCCCTTCTCTCTCTCTTGTGAAGTGTGCTTTCCTCGCTTTTCCGTGCCTCGTCCTACTCTTCGTTAATATACTTTGCTTTACCTACTCAATACCTTAGATAATGTCAGCAACCTCCTCCTCCAAGGAACCAAATTTTGCTCCTCCCGCCTTTCTGTCCCAAGAAACAATCCTTTCGGAACTGCCCTACATACACGATGATCAAGAACTTTTTGTCAGTCTCAATATGGGGAAACGCAAGGTGTCTGAATACATTCTGGGCCCGTGTAAATTTGGCAGACCAGATCTCACTGCTCTCATTTTGGAGAGATTTCTACGCTGCATTACGAAGCCGGAAGGCCTAAAGTTTGTTATCAATGAGATATTGAAGTGCTAAGATAATACGGCCATGCGGGAGCTTGGGGATGCTTGGTGTAGTAAGTACTTTATTCTTGGGTTCTTCCTGTGTCAAGCAGACCAATCGGATTATTTCATCAAGCGCATGATGAACTCAAGAAATCGGCAACCTATCGAAATAACGAAGGAACACGCCTAATCGCATCGATATTTCGTGAAAGCCATCGGTGGTCGTACCCCTGCTTCGTCGAGACCGTTCCCGGGTAGGGATGACCCCCAAATTGAAGAAATGTGGACGCAATTGTTTACGAAAAGGCACAGCCAAAAGGCTTTGGGGAAGATGTTGGATAAGCGAGATGGCAGCAAATGTTTGGTCACTGGAAATTTTGACATGAACACTGCAAGAACCATACCTTCAGACGAAGTCCTAGGTACGGTGTAGCAAATTTGGAAGCGGCACATATTATCCCTTTTGCACTGGGTAGATCCGAAGAATCTGAAGTAAGTCATGCAGGTTCTATTCTTATTCCGAAACCGTGACTGACCTTGTTCAAAAGCTGGATGAAGTTTCGCAGATCTGGGCGATGATTCACAGGATGTTCCCTTCCATCAAGCATTACAAACCTCAAGACGACAATGATCTTTGAAACGTGTTCTTACTGCAGGGAGGTCTTCATCGTCAGTTTGGGAGACTAAGTTTCTATTTCGAACCTGTGGAAGTACATTATATCTCCACAACCCTGGGTTAACAGTGTACTAATAACCATCTACTCTAGGGAATGAAAGATGTTGATATTGTCCAGCTCAGTGTTGATACTATTTATAAACCCGCCATCCCAGCCTGTGTCTCTCGAAAACTACGATCCTTCGGAACCCCTTCCGGATCCAGCACTCTTTCGTGTACATGCGGCAGTGGCAAAGATCCTACACATGTCCGAGGCCGCGGAGTGTGTAGAACATGTTTTGTAGGAGCTGCTGCGATGAAACAACTGTCTGAAGATGGTTCTTCCGACATTTCGATGATTCTCACGTGTCTGTACCTAAGCTTATCCACCAAATCGGATGCTTAAACCGACAAGTGCGCGGAGGGTGCTGGGTTGTAGCTTAGTCCCTAAATATCACCAAAAACAAACCCAATCCCATTACGAAGACCCTCTACATGTAAACAAACATCAACTCCACCCTTGACTACCCGCGGTTCCCACCTCATCTCAATCCTTCTCCAGAAACTCGTTCCCCCAGAACTTGACCCTCGATATTAATCTCTCTATACAGTGTACTCCGATCTTCTGCCAGGCTCCAGCAAGGTATTTGTAGCGTAGTTCCAGTCACATACCACTCACGGAGTTCTGGGATATCTCGTCTAGAGCCTCGCCAGTCGTGGGATTTCATCTCATGCCTAAAACTAATACGCATACTTTCCGTTCTCGCCATGTAGTTCCACGGAAGACAATCATCTTTTGATACTTGATACGCAGTGGTCATCATGACTACCCTTTTGTCGCCTGTAAATTCGATTAAGTACGGGTCCTTGACATCCATAATGTTGACGGTACGGAATAATACCCCTCGAATGTCCTCAAATCGGTTGAATGAGATCTCCCCATAGCCAAAAGATATCCAAGGGAATTCCGCCTGCTGTGAAGTGAGCATATGGAGCCGCGCCGATATTCATGGCGTCTTCCAACTGGTATTCAAAGAAAATGATGGGCTGAGAAAGATCAGCTGGGTTTATTGCTGTTTTGTTGTCAAAGATTACTACCTAGGTTCGCAGAATGATGGCCCATGAATCGGCTTCTCGGCATGCCGATCACAGCTTGACAGCCCAAAACTCTATCGAGGGATTGGCACAGAATATGTGAGAGAAAGGACCATGTGGAGCATAGTAGATTCTTAGTTTTGAGTGATATATCTGGTTTAACTTATGGAGATAGATATCTCAATTGATATGAAACAATGCTTAGGAGGGTTCCAGAGCTAGGAGAATAATACACATAATGTGCAATGCATTGGTGATCTTCAGTGACCTTCACTTACTGAAGGTGGAGTCCGGTTTGAAGTAACCATATGAAGTAAAGTTATGGATAGTGCGGATATTGACAGCCAGTTCATGAAGCAGCAGACAGTACCAGAACTGGGATAATTGTAGACCCATCCACAAATGGCTTCATGTGGGGTAATGATATCATTGATATGTGTAAAACCCCGTTTTGGATGGGCTTGGTAATGCACGATGATGGTTCTCCAACGCAGCAATTACACAAACGTGAGGGTCTCAAACGCCTGGCCCAACAGCGAACCCGTGGCCCAGTAAGTCGCAAGATATGGTTACGCCACCGAACGGAAGCCTGTGTCACATGGGAGAACTATCACGATTCCCGAGTGAGACGATATGAATGTCTATTCTATACGCTATAAACCTGGTGTGTCGGGGTCACCGGTGATCCGGTGTTAATGCGAGTAGCCTCAACCCCCACGAATCACCAAGCGTCTCGTTCTGCTTTTTCATGCCACCATCTAGATCGGGAACTAGGTGCGGCTTCAGCCCTCTTGGGTGATGAGACAGGACATTTCGGGTAGCTACCTGCACGTGCATTGCAGCAACGCAACCTCATCGGCGGTTTACTCATCCATCTTCTTTGCTGGCGGAGGTTTATGTAATGATGAGTAGTGTGGTGGGGATGGATGGTCGTGAAAGTTAAATAGTGGGGTTGTTGCGGAGAAAAAATTTTGGGTTGGGGTTTGCACTTTCGGTAAAAAAATGTGCTTGTTTGTGCGGGCGGGTTTGGCGAGCTGCGAGGCATGAAGTAGTTTTTTTTTTGCGTGGGTTAGGGATGGAGGGATGGGATGTGTTTTGACGAGAGGGGTTGCCTGGTTGGTCGGTGTTTGAAGGAATTCAATGGTGGTGTGTGGTGGGCGAGCTGAGTGAGTGAGTGAATGTGCGAATGAATGGATATATGTTCCTATCATATCTCCATCTCCTCCAGCCTACAATGTGGTTTCGAAGAGTTCGAAGGCCAGAGATTCTCGAGATTCTCCCTTAGTATGGTGAAATGCGTGGCTAGCTCCCGTAGTTGGTACGTATCAATCCTCAGCACTAGGATGGCGATTCTGTTGTGGATTTATCTCCTGAGGGCTCTCGGTCTGTGTACCGAACGGTTTGGTGATCTGATAGGTATCACCTACGCCGCATCGCTTTGATTGCTCTGCGAGGTTTTCGTTTGATTTCGCCTTTGGCCTCGCCAGTGTGAGTCTGCGTTGCTCATTGTGCTCATTGTCATTGTGCCTGCACTGCGCTGCCATTCATCCCCATTCCTTCATATTCATTCAACCTGCTCTCACTCGTTGTGTAAGTCACTGTCAATCAATAGTTGCTGTGCAACCAATAACCTTGGTCTCCCCCCCCCAGCAAGCACAAACCACAAACCAACCAACCAACCAACTGCTTGCTACCTCCGACGAACGACTCTAACCGCTCTCTCTCCTCCCCCACCAACCACCGTCACAACCACTACCACAGCAATCACTCATTCTACCAACTGCCTTGTTCTCGGTTCCCACGTTCTCCTGCTAGCCGGCCATGCTCGTGTTTTGCGCCTGAGTTCCTCGAAACCGGCCGCTGCATCTTCCTCGATCGGCGCCCGAGCAACTCCCTTGTCCGACATCAATCGTTGCCCGCCGCCGACTGGCCTGACAACACAGCTATTCAAAACTTTCTCGAAATATCTGCATAAAAGCTCGGTGGGGACGAAACATAGGACAACCAAGCTCCAATTACCGCCATCACAACACTCTGAAACCCCTACCTACTTCATCTATCAAACCGTGTTCACGATGGCCCTCCCCGTCGCCCTCCCTGTCGACAACAACGACGACATAGGCGTGCGTTTTCAAAAGCTAAACCTTCCACCGAGACCGCTGATAATGGACAAATTCCCTCGACAATGTCCGCACCATCAAGACATCCGATGCTTTTGCTACGAATACACTACACTACTCGACCGACCAGAATACACGGGCAAATACTTGCGGGAAAGCCCAGAACCGGAGGTCAAGACCCTTAAGGTTACTAACGGCTCCGCAACGGCAAAGAAGAAGTTTAAACTAGATCAGTACTTGGCCGGAAAGACAACCACTCCGAAATCCGAACTGAGAAGCTCGGAAACATCACCAAACAACGCGACAAACGCGCCAACTAGAAGCGCTCCCAACTCTCTCCCTCCACCTCCAAGCACGGCGAATTTGCCGGCAAAGCCTCCGGTTTCTCATACAAGCACACCCGCCGCAAGCAGAGCTAGTACAATCGCATCTACTAACTCGTCACGAACGCTGAAAGCTTCAATTCCGGCAAAGAGGTATGAAAAGCGCCTCGCACTACTGCAGTAGGAGCTAACGTGTTTTGTTTTCATCCATGCGCAGGTCCGCCGATATCTCGTCTGACTCTCTGAAACCTTCCCCGAAAATGCCGATTCCGGATACGCGGCCGGTGAAACGGCAGCGCATATCATCTCCACCACCTCGACATCTACCTCCACCCCCGTCCCGGCGCAGTCCACCCCCGCCCCGTCGTATAGAGTCCCGCCGTACACCGCCGCGACGTTCACCGCCTCGACGCCCGGCCACACCAACTCTTCCGCCATTACCCGAACTCCTCAGCCCCACTCTGCCCAAGGCTGTCGAAGATGCGCTGGCGGCAGAGGATTGCTTGGATGACGAGATAATTGCAAAGCCTACCCGTGATCGGGGAACACCAAATGGGGTTGACAGGGTTCCGCCTAAACGGCCGGAATCTAACAAGAAACTCCCAGCATCATCATCTGGTACGCCTTCAGTGCATTCTCCTCGCCCAGCAGCCTCGCCCGGAAAAACACACCCTAAAAAGCCCACTCATGGTGCGACCGCGTCCAAGACAAGCGGAAAGCGACCGTTTAGTCCGAATCCGGCATCTCCGCGACCATCAAAGGCTCCGACAACATCAAGCAAATATCCGGCATCTCAGAAATCGCGAATTACCAAGCTCAAGTTTAGAAAGAGGCTGAAGGATTTCCAATCATTCGTCAAGATCGCCCAACCCAAGCGCCCACGTCCCAGCCAAGATGAGAATGGTACCGCCAAGCATAAGGCTGTGCCAGGGTCTTTGAATGTTTCAAAACAGTCTACCATACGTTCACCTGCCTTCAAATCACCAGCTGTGAGAGGACCAAAGGATAGGGAGGTTGTGACTCCGCCACCTAAGAAAGGAAATGGGGCTGTTGCCGGCAAAAAACCCGACCTCGGAGGAGCCGCAATCACACCTGTTTCGACTCGAGACGATAGGAATGGAGTTGCCAGGGTGACCCCAGCAAATTCCCAATTCATAAATGAGTATGAGAGGTAGGACCATACTCGCGAAAACCGTTTCAACCTCAATGTGCTGACTATTATTGCAGGTTTTCAGCTCTGGGAAAATCAAGTAAGCACGAAGCAGACGCAGTTTTCCGGTCGGGTATGGCGGATCAGAAAGAGATGCGTAGAGCGCTCGTTGTTGCAGCCGATTCTACGATGTGCTTCATCCTTGCCTTCGTTTTACAGGATCGTTGTCGGGCGCTTGAGAGTAGGGCTCCTCCAATGGAGATGTGGCGTACTTTTATTCCGTTGTCGATGTTCGTATCGGACAAGGCCAAAGCCTTAAATACACCGGCCTTGCATGGATTTTGGTACCCTCCATTCTCCATCTTCGGTTGCACATGCTAATAACTGGGTGGGTAGTAAACAAATGGAGGCTGTCGTACGACAACACTTATTCGACATGGATATGGCGACCTTCAGCAGAACTAATCTTCCCGAGAACTCGTCTAAAGCCCCAACTCCGGACTCTACCAACTCAGGCTCCAACGACCGGAGTAAGTACATCGCTCTAAAAGGACGACTGGCGCAGGACTCGCGGGATCTGAAGGATTGCTGGATCGAGGGGATGAAGTACCTCACATACGAAGAAATCCAGCGTAATTTTCCAAATTCGTATGCAGCCAGGAGCACAAAGTGGGTAGATCCGATGCCGCAGCTGCCTAAGGTCGTCGGAAAATATAAGCAGGCATTTCAGTTGCCTTTGCACAGGAATACCACGCCACTGGAGGGGCTGAACTTTGGTCGGAGGTTTTTGGAGGAATGGGCAAGCGAGAATGGGATCAAATATCGCAGCAAGTTGAATGAATGGCTGTAGGTATTTTTCAGTCAGTTCAGTTCGTACCGTCTGATGTTGCTTTTGTGTTGAAACTTTTGTGCTCTATATTTTTTTTCCGCCTTTTTTACTATTACCTATATTTGGGGGCGTCTCTCGGATCATCTTTTACTCTTTTTTTTTCCTTTTTTCATGCTGTTTGTTTGTAACGGTACCTTTGTTTCTTACATAGCGTTGGAATTCTATGATGGTACGTACACACACACACACACTTACTTGCTCTATCCATCTCTCTCACATTTTCTTTTTTTTTTTTGGGGGCGTAGCGGGAAAGGGTTGGGTTTTTATTATTATTCTGTACTTATTATCATTCCCCCTCTTTTCTTTTCTTTCATTGTTGATTTTTTTTTACCTTTTACATTTATCTATCTTCTATTGTTTTGATATATTGGGGTCTTTTTTTTTTGTTGGTGTTTTTTTTTTTATTTTTTTATTTATTTGGCTGAGAGATGTTTCCTCCTCGCAGCCGAAGAAAAAAAACCACGCATTTAGTGCTTAATTGGAGGCGGGGGAAGCGGAGGGGGGAGGGGGGGGGATCTGTGGGGATCTGTGGAATTGGATATATGCACCCTCCCCTAATCTGGAGTTGGAGAATTTCTGGAAGGTTGTGTGAAATTTCTTGGTTGTGTAAATATTTTTTCTTTTTTCTTTTTTCTTTTTTCTTTTTTTTATTATCTGGTTCTTTGATATCAATGGGAGTAAAAGCTCTAAATACGGAGTTTTTTTTTGTTCTTTGGCGTGTCGTTTTTTTTTGCAGGCCAACTTATCATGATCACGCAATATTGGATGGTTAAGGTGAATGAATGTTTTGAGTTGTGGTTATATTCCGATACTTTAAAACAAAGATGCACGAACCCTAACCCACTCACTCTATATCAAATTGGAACAAAAAAGGAAATCACATCTCCAACTTCCTCCCCAACGCCCTCTCCACAACCCTCCTTCCCGCCTCCCCATCAAGACTCTCATCCCAACCCTCCCTCTCATCCGCATCCTCCACCGCCGCCTCATAAACCGCATTCAACATATCCTCATCAACCCTAAGATTATGTCTCACCATCGCCCTAATACAATTCCCGACCCTCGCAATCTCCCTCCTCGTCGCAGGTGGTATATAATCATTCTTATCCGAATAAATAGCCTCACTCGCCTCCTCCTCCAGTCTCGTAATACTCCCACTCCCCCCACTCCCACCCCCACTTCCCCCCTCAATCACAACCTTCTTCGAAACCCAAATATACCCATTAACCCCCAAAACCACATCTATCTCCCCGCCGCCATTCGCAGAAGCGAGTGTAAGCACCTGGGTCCTAGACCTCTGCACCCCCCGAGATGCAACCCGGACTAAATACCCATTCCTCAACTTCCCGTACTTTAAACTCCTGGTATGTAGGGACGCGGACCCATCCTGGAAAAGACTCTGGACTTCAGCGACGAGTAGGTCGCCTTCGGAAAAGAATGTGCGGATCTGTAGTTCGTCGGTGGAGGTACGTTTTCGAAGGATACCGCCGGGGAGGTTGATACTACTTAGTAGCAGCGCCGAGGTCTGGTGAGAGTTGATGTCGACTTTCCAGCGTTTACTTTGTACCTATCCAATCCAAATCCACCATCCGTCAGTCTTTGGAGGAACCCGGGGGGAGGGGGGGGGGTACTTCAACGATGCGACCGACTACCAGGTCTCCGATTTCGGGGGTGTATCTAGATTTCAAAGGTTTTACGGAGAGGAGTTTGTTGACTTTTTGGACGGTTCCTGCGACTGTTGCGATGATGCTGGTGGATTCGTCGAGGGGGTTTTCGACGATGTAGGTTCCGTGGCCGCGCATCCATTGTGGGTCGCTTGTTACTGTTTCTCCTGGGGTTACGATTGAGATTGTGTGGTGGTGGTGGTGGTGTTTGGGGACGCCGGTCATGGCGGTGTCGCCGTCGGAGTCGGAGGCATCGTCGGGTGGGTGGAGTGTTGCCGGGGCGAGGGAGGGGATGGGTTGTGGGGGGAGGATTGATATTGGCATTTTTTGTTTGTGGGTGGATTTGGTGGTTGGGATTGACGTTGGGTTAGGGCGGGAAGGGAAGGAAAGCGAGTTGGGCTAGTGGGAACCTTGTTTTGCTGCGCATGGATCTGCTGGTGGCTTGTGCACTGGACGTGTGGTGTGGGTGATCATCACCATCATTCCTGACGTGGGACGAACATTTTCACAGCTTAGATATTGGAAGTAATTTTTGGTGCAACTTAGTTATGCTATGCGGAGGCAATGCCCAAAAGAACTTCGCACAGAACCACAATTAACAGCACAGAATTGACAATTCTTTCCGAATCTACCAGACATCAACACCTTCGTGTCTTTGTCGCCTCAACAGACATACATACCCTCCGTTCCATCCCAAGTTGACCCAACCCAACCCACTCCTGTACATAAATTCCAAAACACAGCATATAAAAACGATACGAACACGATGTAAATCAAAAAAAAAAAAAAGCCCCAGAATATCGCCGAGTTTCATCACAAAGAACAGAAGAACACAAAACATAAGACGAAGGTGTTTATACAAATGCCAATGGCAATAAATGACAGTAAAGAATCCCGGCTTTTGTTGAAGGATATAGAACGCTTTTTGGTAGGAAATAGACGAAGAAAGGGAAATCGTTTAATCAGAGCCTGGTGCTTCATGGTAATTTCCATTTGGGAACCGGAGCTTCAAGGCTTCTCTCCGTGTCTTCTCCTTGTCTGCGTCGTAGACCAAGAATTCGTGAAGAGCCTTGCCGGCCGGCACCATTGGCAGGACAGGTACCTTCTTCTGTAGTAATGGTTAGCATTATTCTCGCTCATTCATCACTCAGTAACACATACGTCAACCACAACCTCCAACAACACAGGACCTTCACACTCTAGCATCTCCTTAACAGCGCCTGGCAACTCTTCAACCTTCTCACACCTCAGTCCCTTGATTCTCATAGCCTCGGCCAACTTGACAAAGTCGGGATTCGACTGGTGAGTCCACGAGAATCGGTTCTCGTAGAACAAGCTCTGCCACTGAGTAACCATTCCCTGCTCTTCGTTGTTCAAGACGATAATCTTGACACTAATGTTGAACTGTGCTGCAGTCGACAGCTCCTGAAGGGACATATTGAATGAAGCATCACCGTCAATATCAATGACAATGGCTTCAGGTCGAGCAACCTTGGCACCAAGGGCGGAAGGAAGACCGAATCCCATAGTTCCCAACCCGCCCGAAGTGATCATAGATCGCGGGTGTCTCCATCTAAAGTGCTGCGCAGCCCACATCTGATGCTGGCCAACACCAGTGGTGATGACAACGTCTTTCTTGTAGTTCGCGGTCTGATTGGAGATCTCCTCGATGACAGTCTGCGGCTTGATCATAGACCCAGGAGTCTCCCTCTCATAATCGAAGGGGTATCGCTTCTTCCAGTCGGCAATCTGGGCGAACCACTCTGGCCGGCTTTCCACTTCCTTAACCTGGGGAAGGAGCAGAGCAAGGTTGTCGGCTACATCCCCCTCCACAGCCTCTGTTGCCTGGACGACCTTGTTGATGTTCTTAGGCATGATTTCAAAGTGGATGATACCACCACGTTTCTCAGCGGCAGCAGCCTTGGCCTGAGGAGCAAACTTCGCGATGTTTCCGGTAACACGGTCATCGAAACGAGCACCCAGAGCCAAAATGAGATCGGCCTCCTGCATGGCCAAGTTGGCGTAGGCAGATCCGTGCATACCCAGCATGTGCAAACTCTTCTCGTCAAGTTCATCAAAAGCTCCGAGACCCTGCAGCGTTGTAGTCACAGGAATCTTGACTTTCTCCGACAGCTCACGCAGCAACTTTGGGCCCTCAGGCTTCCTGAGCATACCCTGACCAGCGTAGATCACAGGCTTCTTGGAAACAGCAAGAAGTTCTGCAACCTTCTTAATTGTTGCGTCGAGGTGTTTCTTGCTGAGATGTTTCGCCAAAACGGATGCTGCAGAGGGGTTGGCGGGAAGATTTGTTTCGACGGGAATCGGGTGTCGCAAGATCGCAGCCGTGACATCTTTGGGAAGATCGACAAGGACAGGCCCAGGTCGCCCAGAAGTTGCAATTTCGAATGCTTCGTTGATACGTCGAGGGAGCTCAGCCACGTTCTTGACCATGACGTTCCACTTGGTGCATGCCCGCGAGATACCGACAATATCCGCCTCTTGGAAAGCGTCGGTACCAATTGCAGTAGTTGGGACCTGCCCGCAGAAAACAACAAGCGGGGTTCCGTCGCTCAAGGCATCCTGGAGAGGGGTGACGATGTTGGTGGCGCCGGGGCCCGAAGTGACAAGAACGACACCAGGTTTTCCGGATGCACGAGCGTAGCCCTCGGCCATATGACCAGCGCCCTGCTCATGTCGCGGTAGAATGAATTCGAAGTGCTTTGAGTTGTAGATGGCATCGAATACAGGCAGAATAGCTCCACCAGGGTATCCAACTGTATGCATATGTGTGAGTCACATGTTTGGCAAAAAAAATTTATGCGGGATGAACAAACAAATGTGTTTCACTCCTTGTCGCAACATCATCTCATGGAAGATTTCACCACCCGACATTCCAACCATGCTACTGACATATCAGTACAGCTCAATTGCAATTTCTGGTATCTGAAGTGGGCTCACGAGTCATCCATGGCCTCTTTATTCCGGTGCCGCAGGGGATGTACATCATGGACAGAGGCGGTATTTGGAGTCTGATTGAAGGCTGGAGAAGGAATAGGTCTTGGGCTGGTGCTGTATCCTCCTCAGAGCTAGTGTTAGTCATAGCCAGTACCTCGGACGTTGGTGAGATTCGGGATCTCACGCTGTGGCAGCAGCTGTAGACTGTTTCCGCAGAGCGCTTGGAGTTTTTGAAGCATCTGCGCCAGACTGTCTGTTGTATGGCGAAAGAGCTGCTGGGGCAGCAGAAGACTGGAAAGATTTGGGCTTCGTCACGACATTTTGCTTGCGGAGGCACCGAATGGATGCTCGGGCGGCGGGTGACCGGAGCATAATGACTGTCTGTAGTGGGGCAAAAACGATGAAGAAGGTTTCGGGTGTAAAGACTGGTGCAAAGACTGGTGAATGAGCTTCGCAACCGAAGGAGGAAGAATGAATTGAGCGGAGAGAGAAGGTTGTGCGAGCGACAGAGGCTCACTGCGTAGTTGAGTTTTGGGGTGTTACCTGGATAGTGTCAGAGAAGCCCAAGAGTCAGCAGCAGCGGAGGTGCGAAAAAAAAAGACTGGCATGGTTCACGAACCGTTAGGATTGAGTGCTGTGGCTTTATTGGTGGGCCAATGAGAAGCAGCGCAGAAGGTGAAATCCTTGCTCAGGAACTGCGCCTTGGCACTCCTCCCCGCAAAAACAAGGAGATGGCTCTCGAATTCCAGCACCCTTTGAGCAATCGCATGCGCATCGATAGTGATCTCTTGCATCCCTTATCAGCGCAAATTGTCGTGAGAATTACCACGCCTGCTGAATGGATGCAGATTCTTCTTGCAAACACAGGTCGTATTTTTTTTTATTGCCTCCTTTTGCAGCAGAGAGATGACGAGAATGTGGCAAAATCTTTTCCCGTGATTTTGCCCTGACCCCCGCTCGCGAGTGCTATCTTGTGACCGAGGCGCTGAAGCCACGATTTCGTTCAATACTTATAGACAAGCTTTCCCAAGCCATTCCGACACTTACCATTCCATGACACGATAATGCAGAGAATATGGGATGCATGAGTTGAGAACAATGAGGCACGTGCAAAGTTAGTGATAGCGAATGACTGAAAACGAAAAGATTTTCGCTTTGAGTTTTGTTGGCACATTGAGCTTCCAAGGGCTCTGACAATAGCTACATCAAATTTTAGATCTCGTAAGTTCGGCCGAAACGCAAATCGTGGACATAAAACTTCAGATTCGTGGATATCACTAACCCCCCTAGCTCAAGGCTTGGCAGTTATCAAGCGTTAAGCTCACGTTAATTAATGCAGACCACTGCGGCCCGACATGTCACCAGATATACCAACCTTCAATGCCGTAAATTTCCCAAGTTTAAAGATATGCGTTTACGCCTCAAACCGACATGCCTACCTCTTCAAAAATGGAAAACCACCCAAACAGATTGAATCGGAGCCTGGGTGATCCCAGGCAGCTTAAGTACTTAAGTACCTGGGTAGGGAGCAAGGTCCTTACAATACCACAACCACCTTCACCACAACACCAACACCATGTTTGGCTCCAGCACTCCCTTCACCATCGCCGACATCCCCTCCCAAGTCGGGCGTGTCGCGCTTGTAACCGGCGGCAACACCGGTCTCGGAAAATATAGCATCATCGCGCTCTGTCGTGCCGGTGCAAAAGTATACATGGCAGCTCGCAACGCTTCAAAAGCCGTCTATATCTCTCCGCCTCTCCCCCGCCCTCTTCGCTAACTTCTCTAGAACGCCGCAATCACCGAGATCATCTCCCTCGTCCCAGGCGCAGACGTGACCTTCCTCGAGCTCGACCTAACCTCCTTCGCCTCCGTCTCTGTATGCGCCAAATCCTTCCTCTCTCGCGAACAAAAACTTGACATCCTTATGAACAACGCCGGCGTGATGGCTCTACCGTATTTGCGCACCGCCGAGGGTTACGAGGTGCAATTCGGGACGAACCACATGGGGCATTTTCTTCTCACCAAGCTACTTCTTCCCGTGCTGGAGGATGGTGGTAGGATAGTGAACCTTGCATCGATTGGACACAACGCCGCGTTCCGCGGACTATTACTGCCAGATCTTGATACGCAGCTGGAGAAGGCGAATACGTGGGAACGGTATGCACTTAGTAAGCTTTCGAATATTCTGCACGCGAAAGAGCTGGCAAGGCGGTATCCAAAGGTTGTTGCTGTTTCGGTGCACCCTGGCGTTGTTTTAAGTGGCCTTTACACGCCGTTTGTTGGTGGGAATTGGGTGTTAAAGGCCGGAGTAAAGGTGATGGGGCTGATGGGTGGAAAGAGTCCTGAGCAAGGCGCGTTAAATCAGATTTATTGTGCGGTCATGCCAGTGGAGAGTGGGGAGTATTATGTTCCTGTTGGTCGTAAGGGGACTGAGGGGTGGTGGCATGAGAGTCCGACGAAGTGGGCAAAGAGCGATGATTTAGCGAAGAGTCTATGGGAGTGGAGTGACGAGGAGGTGCAGAAACATGGGTATTGAGGAATTTATCCATTGTGGTACTCTACTGCGGGGGTGGATCATGCCGGATCACCCACTCACCAAATGTCACCCGAGAACGCCATTGTGTTTAGCGATTTCGAATCATTATTTCTTGTCTTCAATAGAACTTGCTATTGACCAATTAATTACTTCATATCATATCATTGCTGTCTACTTATTGACGCAGAGATCGTCAAGTGACGTCAACCATAACTACCTGCATACCCAACCCAAACTGCGGGGTGAAGCCATCTCCAAACCACATATCCCCTCAACATGGCAGAAGAAACGGTAACCCATCCCACGCCCTCTCGCTCTCAGCGCCGCTGGTGGAAGGAAACTAGCGTCTACCAAATCTATCCCTCCAGCTTCAATGACACGAACGCCGATGGAATCGGCGACATCCCGGGAATAATCCAAAAGCTAGACTACCTCCACGACCTGGGTGTAGACATGCTATGGCTCTCTCCCGGTTCTTCCCCCCTCAAAATCCGATATCTTTCCCGTGCTAATGACTGGAAAGTCTACAAATCCCCAGGGAAGGATATGGGATACGATATCTCGGACTACCTTGACATCGACCCGAAGTATGGGACGATGAAAGATATGGATGAATTGATAGCGGGGGTTCATCAAAGGGGAATGAAGCTGCTGATGGATTTGGTAGTGAACCATACGAGTGACCAGGTAACTACTTAGTAGTTTCTACTACTTCTCACGGAAAACTGGCTAAAGGAGGAGATAGCATGAATGGTTCCTTGACTCGCGTTCATCAAAGCAGAGCCGAAAGCGCGATTGGTACATCTGGCGGGTCAGCTCTCTTTTCTCTATTCAAGATCTCAATTGGCTGAAATCATCAGGACCCGTTGTACGATGAACACGGACATCGACAACCTCCCAACAACTGGCTCGCCGTCTTTGGGGGTGGGTTTTGATTTTATACCCTCCGTCTTCCATCACATCACTAACAGCATACAGGGAGCGTCTGGGAATGGGATGAGCCCACTGGCCAATACTATCTACACTGCTTCCTCCCCTCACAGCCCGATCTAAATTGGGAGCAGCCTGAGGTGCGGAAAGCAGTGCATTCGATGATGAAGTTCTGGCTCGACAAGAAGGTAGATGGGTTTCGGCAGGACGTGATAAATCTCATCAGCAAAGCCCCCGGACTACCTGATGCACCAATCATACTTCCAGGAGAGAATTTCCAGCCGGCTTATACCCTCTTCTCGAACGGTCCACGGCTCCACGAGTTTCTACAGGAGATGAGAAGTGAGGTGTTGGATAAGTATGATGTGATGGTGGTTGGCGAGATGCCATGGTTGACGGATCGCGACGAGGTGTTGAAAGTTGTGGGCGCGGATAGAAGGGAATTGGACATGATATTCCAATTTGATATGTACGTGTACCCACTCACAACCTTGTTGGAGAAACTGACTGTAGTAGCGTTGAGATGGACTTTGGAAATAATGGGCGCTTCTCGTGGCCCGAGAAACCGTGGGATTTGGTGCAGATGAAGGGCATCCTCGAGGACTGGCAGACGTATATGATATCTCACGATGGTTTGTTGGCCACTGCCCCTCATGAGCCACTACCTTCCTAACATCATCGCCAGGCTGGAATTCAATCTTTATCGAAAACCATGACCATCCGCGGTCTGTGAGCCGATTTGTCGACCGTAAACTCACCGATAACGACCCAGTAGTTCGTACCAGAGTGTGCAAGATGTTGGCCACCCTTTGTGCTGGTCAGAGCGGCACATTGTATATTTACCAAGGTCAGGAGTTGGGAATGAAGAACATACCTGAGGACTGGGATATTTCCGAGTACAAAGACATCGAGTCGCAGAATAAATACAAACAGTATATGCCTTTCTCGCATCACCGTTTCCTGTTCTTGTACTAATGGCAAATAGTGCACTCGAGCAAGCCAACGGTGATATAACCAAAATCTCCTCTTTCATGGAGGCCCTTCATCTCAAAGCCAGAGACAACGGAAGAACACCTGTCCAGGTAGGTTTAACCCCTCCACATATCCAGGTATAGCTAATGTCACACAGTGGGACTCTTCTTCACACGGCGGCTTCACCACAGGCACGCCCTGGATGCGTGTTAACAACGATTACGAGTTCTGGAACGCCTCTTTACAAGTCTACGATAAGTCCAGTGTTTTTGCGCACTGGAAGCGTATTCTCGTGTTGCGCAAGCAGTACAAAGACGTATTAATATACGGTGATTTTGAAATGCTGTCAAAGGAGGATCCGGCGATTATTGCGTATCGAAGAGTGTATGGTGAGCAGCAAGCATTGGTGGTGATGAATTTTACAAATAAGGAAGTGAGATGGGAACCGCCGCAGGAGAGGGGAGAGATAGTGGCGTTATTGGAAGCAAAATATGTCAAATTGAAAAATTATGGCGAGTTGAGGATTGAGGGGGGCGGGATAGCGCTGAGGGCTTTTGAAGCGGCGATTTTTATCGGAGGACATCTAGATCTAGATAACTAGATGATTATTCATATAGGCATGTTCACCTATAGATCACCATTAGAATCTAGTATCTCTATCATAAAACTTGTGATATCTATCCTACGTTGCTCGTTGCTACATCCAACTACGCGTATATATAATACAAGCACCGCCCCTCCACTCGCACTCATTATTTCCGTTTCCCCTGTCCCTGTTGCTGCTGCTGTGTAGCCGGCGCAGGATCCGACTTCCCCATTCCCGCCAAAAAGCTCGCCGCATCAAAGTTCGCAATCGGATTCGCCGCCGCAGCACTACCACTCTTCCTCTGTTGGGCCGCAAACTCTGCCTTAAACTCGGGATCCACTGTACTCATCAGCATTCTCCTCCCACCACCACCATGGAACATAGGGAAACAAACTTTTATCCAACATTTTCGGCAAGAACACGATACTAACCAAACTGACAATAGCAATCAAGATCATGGGTGACGACAGCATCTTGATGAGGTTAAAGCCTTCTCTGACAACATAATATTCTGCTACCTTAACTGGGCGCAGTTCCTATTATCCTCAAACATCAGTTCTAGACCTCAACCATCCCACCAAAATCCCCAAAACTCACAATCGGCATTCTTCTTTTCTCTCCCGAATTACTCCACGCATTCCCACGGAACGTCTGCACGACTGAAACCCCGCCATCCCGTGTAACATCGACTCTCAACGACGCAAAATGATGGGTCGAGCATAACGTATCAAGAATATAGCTTCCCTGGGATACGTTTCGGAAGACGAAGGAATTATCTGCGCGCAGAAGCGTGGATCTTTTGATTCCGGAGGTGGTAAGGGTGATGGTTGTGTCTGCAGGTAGTTCGGAGGGGTTGATGAGGAGGTTTGAAGGTGGGATCGAGCCGCGGATTATTGTTGCTGCGAAAGCGAGGGATATGAGATGCGCAACGAGGGCGACGAGGTGGAGCTTCATGACAGCTGTTGGTATGGTGTTTAGAGTTAGAGTTCGGAGGTCAGCTCAAGATGGAATGTAGGTTGAGATCTTCCTCCGGGTAAATGCGCTTCATAAGATCTCACTTTTCCTGAAGCTTGTGAATTCCAGCGAAATTTTGGCTGTCATGTAGAAAGCTGGAAGGTCAAACGAACGATTGGCCGAAATTCTTCAAGATCGGCGGCTTACTTAATCCTCGAAGAATTTCGGCCAATCGTTCGTCTGGCCTTCCCGTTCGACTAACCTTTCTATGTCAGCGTGCTGTTGATAGATAGGCCTAGATGTGGCAGGCGATGAAGAATCGTCAATTCACAGAAGTTTAACAAAATAGATGTACTGTATTCAGCCAATATAGTTGGTATGGCCGCCTGGGATGTTTAATTTTGTTTATGGGCAATATCCAAATGAAGATACTAGGGAATTACTGTAATTAGTGCAGATTATTGATGAGTGATGTCAGAGAGAACAGATGAGGAAGTGCAACGAGGGTCGAAAGATCGAGCAAGAGTAGGGATCGAGACTTGAAAATGTATAGTACTTACTACGCTAATTACAACACTATACTAATGTCTAGTTTTGAGTTTACTAACGAAGAATGATAATCGCTAAACTACGTACTGGAAGGCTGATGACGGCTTACGAACTTCAAACGTACTTAAGTAGATGCTGTATAATTAGGTAGAACAAAGGCATTTTGATAGAGAATAGTAGGTTTATGAACCTTAATAATGCTTGGAAAAACTGTACAAGGGATTTAGGTACATGGATTGATACATGATACGCGATGATGTGGTGGCGCCAGAACAGAAATATGAAAATCCATCATCCATCGGAAGGAACAATGTCAGCAAGAAAGCAAAATACAAGAGGCAATGTTGGAACAAGTCCACAAATGCACAGAAGATAAAGGTTATACCGTACAGCAAGATCAGATGCTCCGAATAGAAAAACATTTCCAGAAAAAAAAACCACAAAAAAGAAGCCAGAAAAAAATTCGTTAAGGAAAAACTGCACAATAAAAAAAGTCCAGGTAGTCTATGCATACCTCTTTGTAACATAGTTTACAATCCTCACCCAGTATTGCCTCGCGCCTCTACTGTACAGTCATGGCACGCTGTCTGAATCCCATTCATTTAAACCTCATAAGCCGTACGTTAAAAGAAAATGCACGCTCAGAATAAGACGATGTTCCCATAATATAACAAACGTTACCTCGCTGTCGTTCACTTGTATCCCGTGTGTTCGAACAATTGTAGCAATATAGAACATACAGGAAGAAGTTGCCCGCTGCCGAAATCCGTATACAAGTTCGTTCGAAGTCGTTAAATAAGAAACTGGGCCCCTCCCATCTCCGAGCGGAATGGAGGGGGGTATGAGTGCTGTTGTACAGGGGTTGGACGGATTGGTCCTTGATTGTGAATCGTGGGACGAACTTGTGACGGTTGACTGTACGAGTTTGAGCGAGAGTGACTAGCTGATGAGCCACCGCTCATACTACTCTTGCTGTCAACCATGGCCAACTTGCTCTGAATCCTGCGTCCATAAGGGAAATTGCGAATGGAAGGTAGCAGAGGCATGATGGCATCAGCAAGCCGCTGTCTAGTTGCTGCATCGGCATAGTCAATCTAGATAGGATATATGGGTCAGTGATGTATCAGAAACTGGTGCTAGACTCGAACTAACCGAGGTCTGAATGACATAGTTGGCATAGCAATCTCGCAACATGTCTTCGATACGTCCAGACGAAATCATCTCCTCAATGAGGATCTTCTTGGTAGGGGGTTCGGCAACACGGATACATTTCTCAATCACATTGGAACTGAACTTCTGCTTCGCCAGGTCGCAGAGCATGCCACAGAACTGGAGGATAACGGGCTCTGAGAGTTTTGGCTCTCCAAGATCCACTGCAATGGGTTATTAAGAGAAATCCTAATTGATAGAACAAATAACTTACGGATATACTGGACAACATAATTTCCAAAGGCATCCTGAACAAGTTCTAAAGAATGGGCTGTGATTTTCTGGATCAACTGGATTTTCTGGATACCAGATGCGTGATCAATGCATCGCTGGAGGACGCAGCACCCGTGTCGATGGGTTCCAACCGGAATGCAGTGTTCTCCTACCGCATCAAAGATGAACTGGCGTATATAGTTAGCTTTGAAATTATATATAAGTAAGCCTAAAATCTTTGCTACTAACCTGAGCATCTTCTGGCTTCAACCGATTCAAGCATTTCTGGATAACATGATTTCCGTTGAGGTCTTGAATCAACTCAACAACTTTGCTTTCAAGGGAGTGAACAATGGTCTCAATTTGTTCACGAGTTGAAAGAAACTCAATCATCTTTTGTAGTGCTCGGGTTCCGTGCTGGTTCAAAGCAATGTCGACTAGACGAGGTGCAGCTGTGTTAACAAGCACAGTGCGCTGTTCGTGATTGGTGAACTCCAGGAGCTTCTGGCAGAGATAATTGCCAAAGGGATCTATGGGAGGTAAGAAGAAGTTCTATGCACGGAATATTTGGGTAATACCAGTCATTAGCTCAACGACATGAGCATGAGTTTCCTTAAAAATCATTTCGACGTATTGTGGGTTTCCTTCTTCCAACTTCTTTTGCAGATAACGACAGCCGTGTTGATCCTTGCAAAGGGAGTAGATTTCGTTTACAAGGGTCTCGAGCTTCACATTTGCAAAACGATTCACTAAGCGTATTATTAGTAGCTGCAATCAGTCGGGAGTGAATAACAGCATACCTTCTCCATCGCTGCCTCTCTTTTGCATATTACGACCCTGTATATTGTGGGACTGATGAGGGCCATCAATGACCTTTCCATTCTGACCATACAATGGATATGGTCCATATGGTGCAGTTGCATGATACACCGGAGGATTGATGTTGATATGACCATAACCACCATACAAACCTGGAGAAGGCAAGGGTGACATTCCCGTTGGAGAAAGAACCGGCAGATGACCAAGGCCAGCAGATAGGGGAGGACCAAACATCGTGGTGCTCTGTAAACCTTGTGAGTATGTATAATGATATACCAGGGAATATATGTGGTTTCTCACAGCCAGAGTAGAAGCATTAATTGAAAGATCCCGAGCGTGTCTCTGACGATCGACGATGGGTCCTCTACCGTAGTTGTTGGGTTGGATAGTCCTCATCGTAGGTAAATCCGAGGTAGAAAAAGACGGTTGAAGCTTAGGCATAGACCCCTGGCGGCTGTGACCGGTCCCAGTCTCAGTCTGCGAGATTTTGGTGTTTACATTCTCACTAAAAGTAGAGAAGGAAAAATCTGTAGAGGCCCTCTCAAATCTGCGGACAGTAGCAGGAGAATCTGTCTGTGGCACAACCTTCGGGGAAGAGTTGCTTGTGGGTGTGTATGGATAGTTATTGACAGGTAGGCTGTGCTGGGCTGGTCGATGGGAACGAGTAAACGATGAATGACCCCACATGTCCTGTCCACCTTGACCGGCTGCGTTTTCGGAGTAGGCAAGATCCAGTGCAGCAGACGATGCAGAAAGCTAACAGGTAAGCAAATTATCAATGACAGGAATCTGCAAATTTACCTTTCCAGGATGGCTTTGAGTCAAGATAGGGAACTTGTCATTGGTATCCATCATTTGCAGATACGACTTCACGTCCGGAGAAGTGGTCAAAGCTTTCTTCGTAGAGTTATTCTTGTCGGCTTGGTCGTCATCAAAGAGGAAATCGGCAGTGTTGATTTGACCCAGTCCAAATCGAGAGGAGCCAGATTGAAGATTATCAACAACATTACCTGACAACGAATTCCTTGAGTAATATGAGTCATGTATCTCTAAATATAAGTATGCTTATGCTTTTATTCTAACTTACCTGATGATATTAGAGCGTTGGCCAATGGGGGCCTGGGTAGGTGTCCCAAGAACCTGATTTTCGTCAGAGTTACGACGAGATCCTGGAACCGATCTAGCATTGCTCTGGGACAGATGGGACAGAACATCCTCAGCAGGGGGTGTAATGAGCTGCTGTTGATCCAGGCGGTTACTAACTGTTGGAGGTGTTGCTAGTAGAGAAGCTGGGGGCATTGCTGCCTTCGGACGTCCATAAGGAGGAGCATCTCGAAATTCTGGCGGCGTAGTAGGCTCACTGGGACCTGCAGATAATGAAAGACGATCGTGACTGTTATTCATGAGTGCCATACGATCGAGGTTCTGAGCCATGAGAAGAATGTCCTCTTCGTCTTTCCGATTTTGAAGCTCCATAAGCTTCATCTGGGTCTCGTATTTTTTCTGCTCCTGACGCCGGGATTCATAGGCCATCTGCTTTTGTTGAATCATCTTTAAATAGCATCAATTAGCCTTTTAGACTCTTCCGAACTCTAACCAAGAGCATACCATATGGACCCTCTGACGTTCCTACTTAATGTTAGCTTCGAAAAACCAATTGCTTGCAGGTAGGTACGAACATCCGCATCCATAGGTGCCGAATCCAATGTATCTGAAACTGGAACCCGCGGGAGTCTGGATTGATCCCAAACCGAGGAAATCTGAGGAGGGTTCATGGCATCTGTGGTGAATCGACGCGTAAGGCCAGCTCTAATGTCGGCTGTGACAGGTTGGTTATGGTTGTTGAGCTCAGAAGTGGTGGGACGAAGTGGGGCATAGGTAGCGGGGAACTGCTGACCATCGATGCTCCGGAAACGCATTTCGTCGAGATGCCGGTCATGCCCATTAGGAAACGCCATTGCTCATATCTAGCAGTTGATGTTAGCTTGGAATGGTTCTAACGAAGCACCTGAGAAGTTCCACATCAGGATGTGTGAAATGGAGGGGACAGTTTAGAAGCGGCCCAACTAGCTCATCTCGCCGTTCACCAGGTCACTTGACGGCGGAAAAGACAGACTGGAGATCTTACCACGACTATCGTAGTGTTCAACCGAGGCGTTGACGGGGAAGGGACACTGCAGTAGCTGCTCCCGAGTGATTCGATCGAAACGAAAGTTCGCACAGCCGAGTAGATGTACGGTAGAGCGGTGGGTCGTGGAGAGCAACCACCTGGCGAAAACGGAATGAAGGGAAAAAGAAAAAGAAGAACAAGAATGCGATGTAAAAAAAAGATGAGGGGAGAGGTGGAGAGGGAAGTAAGAGGGGAGAGAGGAGGAGGGATGGAACAGGAGCAGTCAGGATCGAAAAGGTCGGGGCGGAACTGGGTTTGGGTGACAGAGGTGCAGCGACACAGCAGCAATGTCTCTGTATGTGTCTTCAATCCTTGAACTCTCCGCTTTCTCTAATTGCACCTGCGCCCGCTAAATCTCAACAGTAAGTCTATCTACTTAATCCCACCGTGACGGACTCTCGAAGGGCCTCTACTCTAGTGCTGAGCTTAAACGGGATTCTCTGCCTGAGCATTGGGCGACGCAGAGCCTCCTGGGAATGCCAGGGACCTATCAGGGTCCAGGAGAGCAGCCCTTTGGTTGCTAGCAGTTAACCTCATCAGAAGGTAAGGCTGTGTGCGGCCAGTTGGAGAGCTCAACATCCAGAGTTAAGCGTTGAACTTGCAGATATGTCGGCGTCTGGTGCGAGGCACGTACTACAGAGAAGCGCCGCCCCCCCGACTCTATCGTGCCCCTCTATCGGTTCGCTCGTTGCTTTATCAACACTTACGTTGAGCTAGTACCTTATTCCTGGGTATATACGCTAAAAATAGGCTATATTGAGGGTTAGGATTAAAGAATCTACGTGCACGGCCTTTTGAATCGTGACAATTGTTACTATTCCTTCACGAATTTCAGGTTAACAGCTTTACCATGATGGAGCGCTATGGAGCAGTAAAAGTACCACGATTATCACTCTCCTATCAATAAGTCCTATCAACAAGGATGAGAACCCCGCCATATATTGCACCTCTAGGCTTATTATTAGTAGAGTCATACTTCAGATTCAAAAAAAAAAACGCCTATTTCACCATTCAACAAACTTATACAACAAACGGAAATTGTGTTCTGATAAGTATAGAAATATAGGACATCTAGATGCTTGGAAGAACTCTCATCTTCTGCGAGCTTCTCTGCTTCTGAATGTTGAATTCGCATCTGCCAACCGTTTGCACCACGCCGCACAATTGGGAGATTATTAGATCACATATTGAACAACCCTTCATCTTCTAACAGCTGGCTGTAGGTGATAGATCCAAACTTGAAACAGGTGCGGGGTTGGAGGGGTCCGCCAAGCTGTGGCCAATGAGCGAGAAGTGGCGACGCCATGAGCTGTCCCTCGACCGCCGTACCGTCTTTGCAAGGCCTCCCCGAATGCATCCCCGTGGCAGCCTGGACATTTGATACCCCCACCCTATATTTCTCATAGGTATCTACTCACTCCGTAGGTTGTAGCACCTCGATCTTCCCACTCGGTGGTCTTCTCGGTCCCAACCAACGGGCAACCGCTACTGCCGCAGATCTACCACACTCGCGCTGAACTTGCCTGGGCCAGCAGACTCAGCCGCAGCTGCAGCAGTGGTGGTGCCGCTCTATGTTAATAAGTTCGCTCCGCCGGATGCAGAGGGCATGTCCGCAACTCAGCCCCTCCTCACACAACAGACTTGACTCACCGGGGAAGCGGCGCGTTTATACCGATTTCGATCAATATCGATATCCTGATAACGCAGGTATTGGCTTGTTTCTGGTACTCCTTCCTGCTACGGTTAATATTAGCGTAGCTCGGTGTAGGTAAACCATGTGTTATGGAACCTCGTCGTGGCGCTGGCGTCGGGCTCTGCCCTCTTCTCTTCAGCCCAAGGTCGCTGAAATACCTATACCTCGGTTTCAGCACAATGGTGCGAGCTTTACCTCTCACTGTGATCACCGGTGACGAGTGGGATCATCATCCAAAGGCGGGCATCTGGTCTAGAATTCAAATTGCCCAGCCCAATACAAGCATGTGTCGCGAAACAGCCCGCAAGAAAGCAAAATATGTCTAAGATACCGCCGGCAATCTGTGTTGCAAGGCTATCCGCACAGCTACGGATTAATTCTAGTCAGCTATACCTCTCATTGTCACTCTACCCTCAAGGTCTGCTTATGCGCACATCGATCCCCCGCCCACTTGAGCAAAGCTAGCCCGCTTACCTCCACAGATTTTCCCATACAATATATTGACACGTACGCCTGACGCTTGGAACCGGAGCCCTTGGCTGTGGACAGGTTACCCTTAGCCGCTATATTTTCATGTGAAGGAGCGGGTGAGCCCCGCAAACGGTCAGAAATATCAATGTGAATGACGATTGGTCATGAAATGGAAGGGTTCTGGGCTGGTGGATACTGCTGAGCAGTTGGCTGAGGAGGTGTATGAATTGATGCACCTTAAGGAAAGAGAGGGCATTGAAGAGTGCTTGGAATTTGGTTTACCGGACGAACAAGATCGAAACAAGATCGAGGCGGTAGTGATGGAGCGAATGAGTCGACCGGAAGAGTTTCTTTCTAACGCCCTACCTGGCGGCGAGCTGCCGAACCATCCCCTCCGCCGTGGCGAAGCTCGAGTACCTAAATATTTATCTATAATTAAAATTGGATAGGTTAGCGGGATATCACCCGACATTCTATGAACTTAATGAATGGTTATGGCGCCTTACTCTAGATCTGGAGTCCTAAGTGCTTCGAGTCGTGTATGCTGAATGTGCCAGGTTTCCGAGTGCCCAGCTCTGATCTCCTGCGGGGTTTTTTGTGCGGGGGGAGGGGGAGGGGGGGTGAATGAGCAACTGGAAGGCCATTAATCGTGGACAGTGTCAAGGCGCTAAGTGGATATTGATATCCTTTTGCCAATGCTTCTCGCAGATATCCCATTCGAGCTGTGAATTGCATGCTGTACCGTCCAAGAAGGAACTTGTCGGGTGAATCTCTAGAGCACCTCCCTCGATCTAAATCTACTTTGTTAATTGAGGCAGAACCACCCGTTCAAGGGATATAAGTCATGCTGTGATAGGCGTTTTTCCCCTTTCAATTTACTGATCTCTTAGCAACGATCAATGACATCTGGTAGTAGATCCGGTATGTAGTTATTCTGCATAGATATAAATGAGCTGATGAGGTCAGAGGTTGTCACTACTACGCACCAGCTGGCTGAGTCCTTGATAGGACGTTTCATCTCTTGCCGCCACGAGGTAGAGCCAGATCAGGGTATCCTAACACGTCAAACTCCACCCGCCACGAACGGGTCGATGGCTATCTTTTCTCTTTGGCTGTCACTCGCCCAATAGATGTCTAGCATCGTGTAAGGAAGGCGTTCCACATAGTACCTTAATTGTTGGCACAGTGAGTGGTTGGCTATTCGTTATTCATGTGTGAACGTTCACACACTGTAAGACTACCTAGTAGGTAGAAAGTTGGACGGCCAGTCGAACATGTTTCCAAGCGCAACTTTCTCTTGATGAACTCAAGCAAACTGCCGATCTCATGGAATCCAGCCAATAGTTCGTTTGACCCTCCCCGTTCATCTATTCCTCCAACTTTCTATGGCAGTGTTCCTAAGCGGCCTGGCCGGCCGCCAGGCTGAGTAGGCTGGTTTTGTTATTGTCAGATGTTAGTGCCGTAGTGATCTCTCACAACTACTAAAACCCAAGACGAAGATATGATGAAAACCGTCTACTTGAGTCTGGTGAACAAGAAGTTCTGTTCAGTGAAGTGGTTTCTGCAATCCATGTTTTTCTCTTATGTAGAGTGATGCAGGGTAATGGAGGACAGCGATCACTAGTGATCAATGGGAATGCTGGAAGCGCTAACCAGCCAAAGGACACGTTCAACCGCGTCTAACGCGACTGCCCACACCACACATCTGCCTCTTCAGCCTCCTCACACGCAACAACAATGCTTCCAAAAGAGCTTCTCGACACCATTGACAGTCAATATCCATGCCGAACTACGCAGTTGACACAGCTAGCTGCCTTGGTGGGCGATGTATGATTTCTCCCCTTCAATCGATATGATTCCTAGTTGAGTCTTAAAAGGATAGCGTCCCTAGCCCGCCAGCTTTCGTCCTATACGGACTAGAAGCCACGGGTAAAACATTAATTCTTAAGACCCTCCTCGAAAAGTTATCCACCAGTTACTCCTGGATATCCTGTCACGAGTGCATCACCGCGCGACACCTTACAGAACGTATCGCGGCGAGAGTATCGAACGCGCTTGAAACCCCAGAGACCGCACACCAGAAATGTGAGAATGTTAGTGCACTCACAGTGTATCTTCAACATTTATTGAAGGATCGTGAAAAAAAGCATCTCTTGGTATGATTAATCAACGAGATGGGGTTGGGTGTCACTAAATAATTGGAAAACAGGTCCTCGATCGAATTGATCAGCAAAGGGACCCTCCCCCGACATTGATTGCTTCATTGAAAAGGATGGGTGAATTCGTAGGTATTATTATATCCCTTCCAGGTGCACTTTCTGAAAATCCGTTCGCAGATTCCCAAGCTTTCGGTAGTGTTTATTGTATCCGCTCCCAACCCACGACAGTTTGGTTCCGCTGAAATGCCTCACGTACATTTTTCACCTTACAACAGGGAAGAGAGCATCGAGATTCTATCTAAGAACCCCCTACCAATCAAAAAACTAACACATGGCGATAATGACGAGGCTTCAGACAACGAAGAAAGGACTGCCGAAGATGCACATGAAGAGTTATTTGTGTGGAAAAAGTTATGTGCTACTGTTTGGGATTCTCTTGCCAAAAGTGCTGCAAGGGATATTGTGCGATTCAGGGCCGCAGTTGAGAAGAACTGGCCAGTATTTGTGCAGCCCATTGTACGGGGCGAGTATGGAACCAGAGACTATGCGAGTCTCTATGTCTATCACAAAGAAATGTTTCGCCGGGAAACCAGTGTAATTGACACCGTCATCCCGCCAACTACGAACGAGAGAATAGTGATGAAATGTGGCTACTCTAACTTTCCTATATTTGCGTGCTGTTACTGATCCACCGAGTAGCACATGACCTTCCATACTATTCTAAGTTCCTTCTCTGCGCTGCATATCTTGCCTCCTACAACCCAGCAAGGATGGATGCAACTTTTTCATTAAGGGCAGTGACCCTAAGAAGCGGAGGCGCGGCGGAGGACTCAAGAGGCAAGCCGGAACCCGAAAGGTATCTAGCTCAACGTACGTCAGATATATATTCACTCTCTGATTCTTTATAGATCCAACGCAGACTCCTAGGCGCACAAGCCTTTCCAATTGAACGGCTATTGGCCATCTTCACAACTATCATCCCCCAAGGTATACCTTCGTCAGTTGATATCCAAGCGCAGATAGCAACGCTCACGTCATTACGACTTCTCATGAAAGTCACTTCTTTGGATCCGTTGGATGGCAGTGCTAAATGGAAAGTCAATGTTGGATGGGAGTATATTCGAGGGATTGCACGAAGCATCAAATTTGATATTGAGGACTACATGGCAGAATGATTCGTTTTGCTTGTTAATAATGGACGTATATACCATGGATTATACGATAATGATTAGAGACGGAGTTGACGGGTGTTATGGCCCAGAATATCTTAATTGCCCCGTCACCGATAGCCATGGTATATGCAACTCGGCACGGGTACGCTAAATATTAGCATTGATCTAAAGTAACAGACTTGTACCTGCGTCACAGGCGGATGGCATGGCTGCACATACCACGCCGTCATAAGACGGCGCTTTATTTGGCTAGTCTCTTTTGCACTGAAGGGGTCCAAAAATGTGTGATGTGCTGTGGGGTGTGTAATGCACGAGGTCGGCTTTACTTTTTGCTTTCTTTTCTTCGGTGCAACCCGTTCTTCCATTCTGCGCGTCATGAACGACAACATGTCATCACAATCCAAACGACGACACAACTACTATGCCAGCAGAAATCCCCGGGTTCTACTATGGTGCAAGGCCTTGGATTACGACATGAGATCAATGTTAATAATAAGTCTCTTCAGACACTGAGAAGGGCAAATACTTCCGCGTTCTCCCTCACCACGCTGCTCCAACGTCATCGTTCTACAGCTCTTCGTCGGTAGAACAGCAACAGCGCGAGAAACAGGCCGGCTACTCTCTCTCTAGAGCGATATCTGAGAAAGCGGTGCTGATTAAAGTGACAGCGCAACGAGGAGCTCCAACATGAGGCCACCCATCGACTGAAGCGCAAACGTCGTGCGCCCCTGAAGAGCAATCCCTATGTCAGAGCTACTCTCTACCGTGAGCTTAGCGGCGTTGTATCTAGTACGGAGCACACCGTAGACACTCAGCAGGTATATGCGCAAGGTCTACGCCAGCGCCAGGTATTCGAGACGGATCCGGGAGTAAAGATCTCCGCGTTTGCATCAGACACTACCGCCGGAAAAACCTCGGTCGTCATAGGAAGTTCGGTAGGAGATGTAAGGCGCGTACGAGACTGTTTCTTGGTATATAGGATGGAGATTGACTTTTGTGCAGGATCTTACCGATGCAAGAGAATGAGGAAGGAGACCTAGAGGTGGATAGGACAGCGATATGTCCCCTTACACACTGGCACTCACAGGTTACGTCAATCTCTAT
Source organism: Trichophaea hybrida (assembly GCA_015178995.1). Lineage (NCBI taxonomy): Eukaryota > Fungi > Ascomycota > Pezizomycetes > Pezizales > Pyronemataceae > Trichophaea > Trichophaea hybrida. Next base: position 236,426 of record WHVE01000097.1, read on the forward strand.
ATCCTCTCAGCGATGCATGATGTACTTTTACCCTTTCTCTTCTCCTTCATGACGCTACTAACTTGATAGGGCAACCTATATGGGTGAACGCCAATCCTCTGGCATTTACCTCACCTCACTACCCTCGCCCACCACCCCACATCATGGCGCCGGGCTACAACACTCCTTCCTTTACCCCTCACCAATCCGCTCGATCTGGACTTCCGCCGCCTCTCGCTCCCCAGTGGGCGATCTCCTTATCGGTACCTCCGCAAGCGCAGTGCACATCCTCCCTCACACGCACCAGATCCAAAAAACCGACTACCGCATCAAATCTGACGTTTTCGCCGTCGAATTCCTCCCCACAGACCCGTACCCATTTCTGTGCGGCTCCCGCGATGGCGACATGCGACTATTCGACGTCCGCGTCAGCTCCACTACACGCCCCGACATCATTGTTCGCCACGGCGGGACGATAACACACATCCGCGCACTATCTTCTCAGAGTATCCTCGTCAACGGGCTCCAGCGATGCGCAACTTACGACCTCCGATTCCCGCACCCGAAAAGCCCCAGTAGCGGGTTCGCACACGCGACTAGGGCGGCGAGGGTTTACGAGAAGGTGGTAAAGAAGGATGCGAGCATGATTGGGCTCGGGTTTGATGTTGATGCGGATAGGGGAGTGATGGCGGTGGCGGACCACGAGGGTTGGGTTGCCATGTGGAGTTTGGAGACGGGGGAGAAGCTGCAAAGTGTGCTTGAAGACCGGAAGTGGGAGGGCCCGTGTAAAGTGATTAAGTTTGATGATGGAATGCAGCCTGGGAGAATATGGGCCGGGGAGGCGAGAGGGTTGATATGTTTCTCCTATTAGGGACAATGATATACCTGATGGTGGGAGCCTCTGTATTCTATTGATGTGGTTGATATTGTCATGGTTTTTGCTATTCCAGCGGTACATTACTGCCCACAGTATAAGGGCAAAAGATCCTCATCCCTCGAACCCGGAGTCAAGCAGAAGGTGAAGTTGAGCAAACAAGAAAGAAAAAAAAAAATCTACACGAACGTCTTTACTAACACAGAAAATCACACCCTCCAAATTCCAATGTCCGGGGACGACGGGTAGCGGGAGTGGAGCTTCGCCATCTAGCCGGCTTGCCCGGAGGCAGAGGTGATTTGGGGTCTATCATACTCTAAATAGAGTGAATACAGTATGATTAAAACAAACAAAAATTCCAATGTCCAACCCAAAGTTTTATCCTGTGAAAACATGAGAGAACAACAGTGGCTGTTCCTCTCTTTATATATATAGACTGTATTAACCTGCCCTTCTAAAAAGTTGACAATCCATTGAGTCGCGACCGTATCATGAAATCTCAATTCATACCATTATCAGATTATCAATAGTGAAGGGACAACGGATCAATAACCCATAGTGACTTCTCTCCCTGTATGGATCCATACTGTACCAGGTACTTGGCATCCAGCTCATTCAGAGCATCAATTTATGATCCGTAAGAAGTCATTGACGAAGCCTCACAAACGCACAGAATAAACTACTAGTGTAAACATTCATTCTGTCCGTGGGGAGGGCTATTATTCAACATTGCCCGTTCCTACTCATTGGCAGCAGCATTCTAGTCTAGTATCGAAGTTCCTCCTCAGAACTGCTGAGCTGAAGTCCTAATTGAAGAAGAGTATGCTGGCGCCTCAAATTTTTACATCTTTCAATCTAGTTGACTTTGTATCTTGAAAAAACATATAAGAAATAACGGTTATTATACGGACTACCCCTCTGGGGTCTTGTAGCTACTTTACAAACTACCCTCGATCATGAATACTTATACAAACCACCATCTCACTTTCCTATGGATCATACCAACCGGACCTCCAAGGATCATGCAATCTCACTTTAGACCTGATGAGGGGACATACAGATCAAAGATCCAGAACTTCTCTCTTATCCACTACAGTACACGATGTGCAGGATAAAAAGCCCTTCTTTCCTCTGGCTTCCAGATAGGCTTCCCATGTCCCATCCACTTAACCATTCACTTCTAGGCTCCATCTTGTCTGTCGGTTCGTGAGTGCAGAAGGATGTTATTTGCCTTACTACGCTTCAAATGTTACACATGATCCTTCCGCTTCCAGTCTGCTGGGCAACCCATTTCAAACTCTCTGCAGAGCTCCATTTTTCTCTTTTCCATCCATTTAACCCACACCCGCAATAATTTCCTCTCCTGTTGCCTTTTTGATATAGTGATCGATCTGCATACGCACTTCGTGGAGCTGCTTGCTCAAATCCTGATTTTTCTTCTTCAGTGCCTGGATCTCTCCCATTTTTTCTCTTCAACCATAGCTTCTCCGTGGCTGGCAATCTCTACAAATTTAATGATTTTACCGTTGGCCATATCCCTTTCTGCCGTCTGTCAGTAGTCAAAAAAAAAACAAGTCTTATTCAAATCCTTATGGTGATAATACATGATTATCGCCGCGGTTTTACCCCAGTACGACAAGCAGTCAGCATTTGGTTCTTCAGGTTTTCCGAACCGCGCGTATCTACCCTCTCGCGCCGCCTTCATCCTCTCATCATCCCAGGTTGCTATTATTGATTGTTTTAAGATCCCTCCCACACTTTTCCCATTAAAAGTGAATGTCATGAGAGCCCAATTGCGCAACAACTCGATCGTTTGCTTGGAGATCTCTTCTGTAAAAACAAATAAGGCAGTTAGTAGCTTTTCCCCTACCTTCTCTCCTCCCCGCCATGGATCAAATAACAAAGCGGGAGCTCGCAGCACTCATGTTTCAATCAACCTCTACGATACCACTACTCTTTGTCCATTCCATCCTCCTCCCACTGAGTGACCTCGCATAAAACCACCACAAATATACCTCACGGACCCCATCAGCACGGGGCCACGTACACGTCATCTGCACATATCCACTCCATCCATCCATCCAAACCTTCTTTCTCCTCTCTCTCTCGACACAAGTCGAAACATCCAAGGTTTCCAAACTCTCTTTTCACCAGCCAGCCCGGGGCGCCGTGATACTCTTATTTCTAATTTATATTTTTTCCCCACGACGAGTGATACTTCGTGCCTGTCTGCCTGTTCTACCGCCCGCACCAAAAATAAGAAAAAAAAAGGAGCGCCTACAAGCACAGCGCAGCCAAGAATATTCTGCAGGAGGTCACACGATGAACTACCGCGAGAGAACTCAGTTCAATTTCAGCTGTGTCGTGTCACAGAAAGGGGTGTACAGAGTTGTGTTCAAAATATACTAGTATATGTACTCCAGCCAGCGCCTCTCTCACGGTGGGGGAAAAAGGCCAGATAATGATATCCTCTCATACATATTTCTATGATTCTCTTTTTTTCTTTCAACCATCAGCAGCCAGCAGGCCATAACAGCTACCACAGCAAAATTTCGCATATAGGAAGGGAAGAAAACTTCATAAAAATCATCAGAAATAATCCCCATTCCCACTCAGCCAGCCAGCCAACGCAACCCATCCAGTTCCAGTCCCAAAGACATCAGCGGAAGCATCATAATCATGTTAATCGTCGCCGTCAGAAGAGGAAGAGAAAATCGAAGAACAGGTATTGAAAAATCATCCGATCCCACCCCACTGACACCATAAAAATTAGATACTTTCCAGCCTTGCCCCATGAAACTGCCCTGACGTCTAGAGAACCGAAAAACGCAAACGGAATAGAAATATTGTTCGAAGACCACTCCATTATCAAAAAAAGAGGATATGTTATTCTACAGGAAACACCACGTAACCCAAAAACCGCTGATGTTCTTTATTAACAAGATGCTTCACACAACCGGACACCAATCCCTAAATATGAAACCTCTATGACGCCTTCTCGTGCTGTGTGGACACACGCTGGAGGGAGACAACAAAGTCCTCCAAGCTTCGCTTCTTGGAATCCTTCTTGGGGGTCTTTCCGTGCTGTAAAAAGAGTCAGTACAATCTTGTTGAGGCAGCAGGGTGGAACATACCATAAGGTTATCAAATGCAACGGAGTCCTGGAGGAGGTAGTAAACACCACCAAGGACACAAAAGATACCGAAAGAGAAGAGCCAAACACGGACGACAGCGACGATCGAAGTCTGGTGGTTCGGGTAACCACCCTCGAACCAACCGAACAGACAGAAGAAGGTGGCAATGATGTCGACCAAGAAGATGGCACCAGCCAACTGCCATGAGGGGATGGAAGACCAGAAGGGACCGTTGGCACGGGTGATGAAAATGAGCCAGTTCTCAGTCAAGGAGATCTCCAAGAACAAAACCTCGTCACGGTTACCGAAATTCTGGACGATACCACCATCCTTGCCATGTACCAGCATGGTGGTGAGGGTGATCCAGGTACCGATGGCCAGGACAACGCCGAGAAGGCAGGACATACCCCAGAGCTTGGGCAAGTTCCACTTGACAGGAGTCTTGGAGAAAGGCGCATTGTCATAAGCGATGGCAAGGGTGGCGATATCAGCGAAGATGGCAATGAAGACGACCAAGTTCAAGTTGAGGGACTCGTTCAAGATGGCGATCCAGAGACCAAGGAAGATTTCTAAATGGAGGGACAACGCGATACGGTAGACAACGTAAGCATACATGCGATGGAAAATCTGGCGGGAAGTCTTGAGGGCATCGATAATAGCAGAGAGACCGGGAGCCAAAAACACGATATCGGCAGCAGAGCGGGCAGCATCGGAAGCGCCCTCGACAGCAATACCAGTATCGGCCTTCTTCAAGGAGGGAGCATCGTTGACACCATCACCAGTCATAGCAACCAAGTAACCACGCTGCTGGAGAATCTCGACGACGTTGTACTTGTGCTGGGGGAAAACCTCGGCGAAACCATCTGCAGCCTCAACGAAATCGTAAACCTCAGATCCGGGCATGTCTCCACCACCAGAAAGACCAAGCTTTTCAGCGTTGTAGATGTTGGTTCCAAGTCCGAGCTGGCGGGAAGTCTCACGAGCAATACCGACGGCATCACCAGTCAACATCTTGATGGAAAGACCAAGGCCCTTGGCTTCGTGAACAGTCTTGGCGGTATCGTGACGAGGAGGGTCGGAGCAAGGCATAATACCGAGAATTTCCCAGTGACCTTCACCACGTTTGCGGGCAACACCGAGGGAACGGAAACCACGAGTAGCGAATTCGGCGACCTTGTTCTTGTAGTTGTTGGCAATATCTTCGGGAACGGGGTGGTCCTCCTCGACGGTACGGAGCACAAAAAGTGGGGCACCCTTGACACAGATGATGCGCTCACCCTGAGGAGACTGAACAACGGCGGTGACCTTCTTAGAGACAGGGTCGAAGGGGAAGAATTCGAGGACCTTGTAACGGGAGAGGACGTTCTTGGCGCGGGGGTAGAATCGGAGAGACTTCAAGAAAGCCTTGTCAATAGCATCGAGACCCTTCTTCTTGCGGGAAGCAGCCAAACAGGCAGTAAGCATGAGGTCATCGGCCTCGACACCCTCGACGGTATATGGCTCAGCGAGAGAGAGCTTGTTCTTGGTGAGAGTACCAGTCTTGTCAGAGCAGAGAATCTCGACACCAGCAAGGGACTCAATGGCGGAAAGCTTCTGGACAATGGCCTGCTTCTTGGCGAGGTAGGCGGCGCCGACAGCCATGGTGGTGGTGACGACAGCGGGGAGACCGACAGGGACACCGATGATAGTGATGGCAAGGGTAAACTCGAGGATGGTGACAATGTGGTTGGAACGGTAGAATGAGGCGACCCAGACGATGAGAAGAGTCAGGATGACAAGGACGAGCAACACTGTACCGATACCATTCAAGACCTCGGTGAAATGTCCAGTTCCGGAAGAAGCTTTGTTGACCAAAGCGGCAGCGCGACCAACAAAAGTGTTGTCACCAGTAGAAGTGACGACCATGAAGGCCTCACCACGCTTGATGGCAGAGGAAGCATAACAGTGATCACCCTTGTGCTTGTCGACAGCAAGGGACTCTCCAGTGATAGCGGACTGATCGACTTGCAGGAAGGCATCTTCGGTAACGACGCGACCGTCGGCAGGAACGATGGTACCTTCCTCGATCTGAAGAATATCACCGGGGACGACTTGAGGAGCCTCGATTTCGGAAAGACGACTGTCACGGAGGACAACAGCTTTAAGGGCGAGAGTCTTCTTCAATTCGTCGACAATAGAACCGGCCTGGAACTCCTGGATGAAACCGACACAGGCGTTGAGCATAAGAAGAGCGCAGATAACACCGAAATCAACCCAATCTTGAAGACCGGCAGCGAGAATGGCGGCAGCCTATGATGTAATTGATTAGAAAACGCATCGAAAGCCAGAGAAGGAAATTGATGGCGATTGCAGGAGACTAACCTCCATGACGAACTGGATAGGACCAACGAAATACATCAGGAACTTGAGAATCATGTTCTCCTTGTCCTCATTCATCTGATTGAGACCGTACTTTCGTCGTCTCTGATCGACCTCGACACTAGTCAAACCGATGCGAGTGTCTGTCTGAAGAAGATCCTCAGGAATGGGGCGGGCACTGGACCCAGCGGCCACTTCATCTTCAAAATCGTCATCACCACCATCTTGGGACTCGAGGTCGTCGATAAGAGCGTCGATATCCTCGATATCCTCATCATCTTCGATCTGCGGGGCTTTTTCGCTCACGGGCTGTGCCTGCTTCTCGGAATCGAAGCCTCCAGTGGAATAATTACCGCCGAGGCGATCGGGCGCCCCAGGGGCGGCTGGGAGATCCGACATGTTGATATTATGTTGTTGTATAGCAGAATGTTGAGCAAAAGGTTAGGTAGGATGTATCGTATGTAGAAGGATGAGAGCAGGAGAGGGTGGGTTTTTGAGAAAGGTGGGGTAAGAATTGAGTTTGTTCAACACCAGCAGCGGTCGCAATCCACCATCTAATTCCACACAAAGACTAATTGGGCAGGATTGATGAAGCGACGGAGGATGAACCGGAGTTGAGAGGCTGGCGCTCACCGCAGCGTGATTGCCGGGAAGATAATCGGATGAGAATCTTTGGGGGCTGGTCGAATCACTGAACGAACGGTAAGAAGAGAAGAAAGAAAGAAAGACCAGGGCGGGGAGGGGGAGAGAGTTTTATATCATCCGGCGGCCAGTGAAAGTGAAAAGCGCAAGGGCGCGTGTGGGAGGGCAACAGCAGGAATTGTCTTTCGAACGCTTGTCTACGGGTGGGACTGCGACTGGGATGGCAGACCTACTAGCCAAAAAGCAAAAACGCCGTGCTCTATCAGTCGGAAGGCGGTTAGCGCTGTGGCAATCTCATCAGGAAAAACGTCCATACACCACCAGCAACAGCAGCAGCAAAACAACCACCATCGCCATTGAGAGAAACGCAGGCAAAAAAAAATAAGAAAAAAATAACAATGCCGAGCAGACATGCAGCGCAAAGCGCCCGCTGCTGCTGCTAGATTTCTAAAGTTCTTACGCCGATAGAGTACGTATGTATGTCTCTAAGCATTGCAACCCACACAAAGACCATCTCTTCACGGAGGTTTCTCTCTTCCCAAACGTCTTCGCATTGTTCTTCTTCGCATTCCTCCCTTAGCCTGCTTCAGTGGTGCCCGGAGTGGGGGGTCTTCGCGCCCTCTCTCATTACACATCCCACCTCCCGAGTGGGTACTGTAGTTTGGCATAGAATACCAAGATAGCTGTCCTTAGCAACAGAAAGTATCATCCTCAAAGTGCTCTAGTTGTGAAAAAGGTAGCCAAGTCCCGCATCAAAACAACATCCATGTCGGCTTTGACAAAAGAGCTCACTCATGAGGAAATAATCACCTTGAATCTCGGCCCAAGAGGTTTCGTCGTAGTCGTTCGCGCTCGCCGAGCTCAGCGATTGACAGCGCTTCCTCCAAAGACTCCGACCCAGCGTGACAGTATCGAGGTTCACCCCTTCCATCTCAGCCAGTGAGCCTTGTGCTGACTGCACGGAGAAACTCCAACAGATGCCGACTGACCCGCCCTCGCCAACCATATGCACGCCCTGCCAAATTCCGATAAACGAGCACAAGTTCTTACAGTGAAAAAGCTGTTTTTTTTTCTGGGTCGTCTCACACAGCATCTGGAATTCCGTCATCCCGTCATCCTCAGGCTCTTCGGCATTCTCGGTTGTGCACCCTGTTATCTACCTCTCGCACGTATTTACTTTACCCCACGCATACAGTTTTCCTACCAGAGTCAATTCTAAACGTTTCCCGAAGGAAGTTTCTGCATTCTTTTTCTAGAGTGTCCTTTCCGATCGCGAGCGCTAATCCTGAATTCTGGTTGAAGGAAGCTTCTGCGTTGCTTCAGAAAGTCTTTCTTACCTTCCAAAGGTTCCATTGCTCGTGATGTACTCTACGTAACGTGCTGGGCGTGTTTCGTGACCTAGTAGATCTGGTGTTTGCAATTCAACCTCTTTGATCTCCCCTCCTTCCCTCAAAGAAACACCGAAACACCGAGCCGGCCCGCCAACACTACGTACCATACCAATCACCGGTCATGATGCCGCTCATTATTCCATCCACCAAACGTCCCATCGTACATCTCCGAATCCCTTTACCGTGATAGCCCCATTGCGAGATCATGGCCACCGGTTCGTGGCGCGCGAACATTCCCAAATTTCCACTACGGTACTCTACATTTTGCTAGCAAACTCGCGGGGTTCAATAATTGTCCCATTTCAGTTTCGTTCAAGGATTGTTTTTAGGGAACCCCTCATCTAGAGTTATGTGTCGCAACGCAGCGGCGCGACGCCAGAACCAAATCGGAACCCGATAGACCCCGACGAAGCTACCGTAGGTGAGCTATACAGCTTGCCTTCCCGAATCCCTAAACCGAGCCTATCGTGGTATAGTATATACCAATGATATATCGCTCCAAACCCTTCCTGTTTTGTTCGCGGCGTACTTTTTTCACCGTCGCCAGGCATATATGCCTGTGCAACCGATGACGCCCATTTTCTCACCACTTCCCTTCAATCCCGCGGAAGACGCTCGATTACGCTACGATACTGCAGCAATGCAATGCGGCTGGGAAGGCATTAGCTTCTCTCCAGTATTTTGCCGCCTCCCCACCCCCGATACCCCGGACGAGAAAGAAAGAAGGCTGAACTGAAAGAAACGAGCAGAAAAAAAACATAATACGGAATTGGATAATCCGCTACGAGATAGTGACCACTGTATTGATTATTTTTATTGATTTTCCTCGTGCAAATTCAATTGACCAATTTCTACATATGATTTTGATTGCACCTATGATATGTTTGTCAAAAATTTCTGCTCCACAGGAATCGCTACATTTACACCTGCAAAACGGTGGATTGGAAGAAAAAAAATCGGTCGATAAACATACACAGCTGCGCATGCACGGATATCGGCGAGCTCAAGTTGGTCTCACAGGAAAAGAGGCGTCTCTATCTCAACTCAGCAAAACCCCGGGATAAGCAACACAACGAGTAAGGAAAGGGAAAAAATTTTAAACACCTCATGCCAACGAAACCCACCATGGAAATCGCGCAGAAACGAAAAGGCGAGAATGCGCAGAAGCCGTAAGCAGAAATACATATAGCAATTGTGAGAAAGGAATGGATGGATTTGACCATGGCTATGGCATGGGAAATATGATGTGTTACGTTACGTCGATTAGTTTATACTTGAGCATATGTAGCCCAGAAAACGAGTAACATGTTCGCTTCGAATGGCTGCAGCAAAGAAGATTCTCTTGCAGCAAGCAGGGGTTTTCCCCAGTTATTCCCCATATCTTTTTCCATATGATAACAACTTTTTTTCCCTCTTCTACTATACTTGTACCTTCCATTCTATCCTAAGTAGACAAAGATGGACACATGCCTTTCTTTTGCGGTATATCTTGATACATCAGTGGGAAAGGCCCTGCCTTCCCATACAGCGACTTTTGTGGATTTCTATTGAAAACAGATCAACATAACTCCCGTCTGGACAACTGTCATGGCCAGCTACTACTAAACGCCAATAATCAGCCATCGATGCATCTAGCACGGCTCTACATTGACTTCACGCCCCCACACCAAGGTACCATTACGCTCTCCATCGCCATTGTCGGGAACCAGCTGACATCGACGCTTTTAGATATGGTCCAAAACAACGTTGGCCGTTACTTTCGAGAACAGCCAGCAGCTCATACCTCGCCGTATCGGACACTCAGAAGTATCCCCGTGAAACCAACCAAGTCTCCGGTTAAAATACATTACTTGATGCCGAGCCCGAAGGTGGAGGGAAGGAGGAGCTTTGGAACAGAAGCCAAGGTCAGCGTAACGTTCCTTAGCAAGCAAGCTCCACACGAAGATCTCTTCGAGACCTGAAATTCGCCAAAACTCGACAAATCCTACATAGCGTTTCCCCCAGTTAAAAGACTACGAATTAAGGACACCCCGCCATATATAGCGGTCATTTATGATCTCCATCACTACCATTACTGGCTATTCCATAATTACCCCCGAGGGTTGGTAGTCCTTTCTGGCGCTTCGGCGGTTGGAGGGCGCGGCGGTGAAGAGTTGAAACAGTTCTTGGCCTTGTGTTGAAGGCGGCAATGGAGACGACGTTAGAGGGCATAGTAGGAACTGGTGGGATTAACATGAGATGGATGGATGGGTTGATAATCCATCTTGAGGTTGGAATGCAGACCTGAATGAGGGTAAGGGATTTTGGGTGCTGAATCATAGGAAAGAAGGTGACAGTTTTTGTCTCAACTTCACCGTCCATAACATAGCATGTCTTACCAATGTTTTGCTTTTTGGCATGTTCTGTTGGGCTTATTGGGAAGTTTGTTAGAGGCTACGTACTTCAAGCAACGTCTAATCCAGACTTCCAATATTGGTCATAGACCGGTACCTCTATCGCTCAAAATAATGGATGTTATGCTACTACTATCTATCACTCGTGTCACTCGTGTTGGTGATTGCACTATGCAGGTGATTCAGAAAGATTTCGATCGCTACAGCAAGAAGCTTATCTCTATGCATGTAGGTTCTGTGCGACAGGGCTTGTCCAACACTGCTGCGAGACAGCATCACAACATCATAGCACTCAGCGTTGGGGCCTGGAGATCGAACTCCATAGAAACAACGCAATTGCCAAGAGGGATGCTTTATAAATGTGCACAAAGAGATTCTTCCAAACCCCAGTAGATATACTGAGTACATACTGGTAAGTATTTTAGAGGATTTTGCGGGATATCTTGATACAAGGCCAAAGCACCGCACAGTGGGCAACAATAACAACAGCAGTAACTCGAGAGGCTGGGTAAATGTAACCCTCGCCTGGGCCGTACCATATATGGGTGTAGGGTATTGACTGTCGAAATGAGGCAACTTATAGATAAAAGTAAACAAAACAAAGCGCGGCCTCTTCTCGCCTCCCTCATGCTCCCCCCATCCCCCACCGCCCCATCTGGTGGACCGAGTGTGCCTTTTGAACCGTGGGTCCCTCATTCGGATCCGGAAGCTTCGAACCCGGCTTCAACTTCTTCTTTTGCTCCCTTCTCTCTCTGGCGCCCATGTTTCGGACTTTTTCTTTCACACGCGTATTGCTGCGGTGTGCTAGGCTCCCCTGCAGTTAAGTTGCCGAACAAAGAGAAGAGGCCTTTTGGGAGTTGCCGAACTTCCCATCAGAGGCAAGCCCACGAAGAATTATCCCATCCGGGTGATGTGTTATCCGCGGGCCGCCGCCAAATATTCATCATCATCATACATGGTGCGCGTACGCACGGTAAGCATACGAAGCACCGATTCCGACGACGCTGACGATTGATGATACTTCCTATTGCCGGTAGTGCCGAGGGATTTATTACATACTTTCAAATCTCCACCACCCCCCTCACCGCACGAGAGGAAGAAGCCAATCGCTAGTGAGAGACAATAATCAAATGGAAAATGAGAGTCTAACGCGTCGCTCCGCTCCTTGTGGCCTCGCCCCCTACCCACCAATGCGTTGCCAAATTCCCTTATCCATATAAGAGGGGATTTGTCATGCCCCACTTATTAACCATAAGGGCGCCATTGTGGGCCACAAGGGCCACCACATATTAGTTGTATCCACCATTGCAATGATCAAAACCACACCAAAATTTTTGTTATTATATCACACTCCCTTGCTATTCATCTCCATAGAGAGCCATACACTATATGTTTCCATATGGAAATATATAGAGATGTAATATCTTGTTAAAACAAGGTTGTTATAATATTGTAAAATTTATTTTTGGAAAAATTGATATAAAAATAGATAGTAATATATTGAGATACATAGAGTTACAGTTACTACACAAAAATCTTGGTGATTTGGTTCATACACACCCTATCAAAAGTAGGAAGTTGCAACTTTGCAAGCCTCCTACACTTTCCACAATACTTCTAACTGCCCAGCGAAGGATATCCCTGAAAGAAAAAGGGGCAATCCTTGTTTTCTTTACTTGAGAGACTCTTTTGCAGTGAATAGTCTGATTACAGAGTAAACTTGGTCAGATGCCCCTAATTTTGTTGTTCATGCTACCAACTATTGTGTTAGGGGGATACTGCAGCTAGGTGTAACTTATCGATATTGTTGTACCGACTTATGGTAAAGGTGTATCTTACTTTTAATAATCCAACTGAAAATATGGAGTTCGATTGTGACGCGTTTACGTCGTTGTACTGTATGTATAAATACGGACATCTATTGCAGTATGGCCCTTTTAAAAGTCGTAACTGTCTTGGAGGTAATCCTCCGATGACTCGTCAAAGGCGACTTGGGAAGGAAGTTCACCGGTATGGAAATAGTGGTAGTATTCTACCCAAAGGTTATGACGAACAAGGTATCGTGCGAGGTGTTCGTATTTGGCTCGGGTATTTGCTTGGGCGTGCAAGATGTGAGTGTAGAGAATCTTCTGATCGTCTGATATAGACATAAAAGTTTATTGGTGAATATTCTTAAGGTAATTTAACTTAATAATATTTCAGGTGGTTTTTTCCGCTGTTGTGTTCTGACTGTGGTTTGTTCGACTGTTGCTTGAATCGTTGTGTTTAAACTTGTGGGTTTAAGGTGGTCTTTTATAGGTGAGTATTTCCGCGTCAAACCATCCTGCTAAGGGGTGACGGTACTTCTCTGTAATCTATGATGTGTGTGTATAGTACTATCTCAATAACACTCAGTCCACCGTAGTGGGTGTTCACATAACATCCGATCGTTGCTTCAGAGCTGATCTCGGTAGTTATTTGTGGAGAGTTCCGTTTGACAACGTGAGGTTGCGTAAGCCCCCTCGAGGAATCCCAAAGGTTATCCTGCGTGTGATGGCGTTGCTGACGTACCTATCGGACCATTACTTCGTATTAGTTATCTTTCTTCGTATTGAGTGGAATAGTGATCAATGATTTAATGAGCTGCCAACCCATACATTGCCACGTACCTAGTGTCATCGGGTCTTATCCGTGTTCCCCGAAGGGGGTGCCCTCTATCAGTTATCGTGTTTGCAAACACGGCAGAGCTGGGGTTCGACAGTCTAGATCCAAGCACTTATCTTTTAGGTAGAGTTAACTACCGGGGCGCAGTTAGCTTATCTCCTTTGCTTACTCCAGCTCTAGAGATAGCAAAGTCCCGCATACTAAGATAATATCGCTTGTCCAACCAAATCCATGAAACTAAGCACGGGTATGGTTTGTCCCAGTATTAGCATGATAATAAAGATAACACTGGTCTGATCCGTAACGCACAGCTGATCCGAAGACCCCTGCTTGGCAGTTACATTGCTTCGGCAGTATGGTTGGTGTGTCCCATGCCTTGGCCAGTACTATGGGTTACCCCAAGATTACTGTCTGATCGAGTGTGCGTACTGTCTCCACACTGGGTAGCTATTCCCTATGCTGAGACATAGTATTGTAGCATAGACTATTATGGGGATTTCACCCGGCTATGTTGGGCCGTCTGCTAACTCATCGGTAGACATCCTCAGGGGTGTGATCTTAACCGTTAGTCATCTTTGAATAACGGCAAGCCTGGGAGACTAAGCCTGATGTACTTCATACGCATGCTAAGGGGAAACCCCTAACATATTGATTCTTTGAAAACAATGTACACAGCAGTAGTGTTACACCGAGCAAGTTCGCAGTAGAGTTATGTATGATCTGTTATGGGGGTACTCCTGCATGGGTAAAGGCAGACCGATATTGTTGTACTCGTTGCTGATATAGTCCGACTTTGATGTCTAAGATGAAACTGAACAAGTGTAGTTCAATGGTAATTTTTTGAAGTTTTTGTAGCGTATGAATGTATACTGGCATTCGAAGGGTACAGCCGCTACCCTCGAAATTATAGGAATCTTGTAGATAGACTTCTGAAGACTCGTCAAAAGGTATTTGAGAGGGATACTTGCCGGTTTCACAAAAGCGGAAGTATTCATCCACGCGGTTGTTGTATTACAAGAATGCAAACCAGAAGTCGAGGTGGGCTTCGGTTTGGCAATACTGGTGTAGATAGGCAGCGTTGTAGATAATGATGTCTTCACGTGCATATTGAGACATATGTAATAGATATTTCTAAGGTAAAAACATAATAATATTTCATGTGGTTTTCCGCTGTTGTGTTCTGACTGTGGATTGCTGCTGGAGCTTGATTATTTTCTTCAACCAGTAGGTTTGGATAGTATTTTATAGGTAAGTATTTCTGCATCAGAGATCTACAATAGGCGTGACGGTACTTCTCTATAACTATGATGTGTGTATATAGTACTATCTCAATAACACATAATCCACCGAGGTGGGTGTTCACACAATGACCGATCGTTGCAACAGAGGTGATCTCGGTAGTTGGTTGCGGAGAGTTGTGTTTGACAACGTGAGGTTGCGTAAGCCCCCACCTCGCATCCCAAAGCTTGTCCTGCACTTATGATGAGGTTGCTGATACTCATATCGGACCATTACTACGTCTTAGTTATCTTTCTTCTGCCTGAGTGGAATAGTGATCAAAGATTTAATGAGCTGCCAACCCATACTTTGCCATATACCTAGTGTCATCGCGTTTTATCTGTGTTTCCTGAAGGGGGTACGCTCTCTCAGTTATTGCATAACAAACGCAACAAAGTTGGTGTTCGACAGCCTAGATTTGAACACTTATCTTTTTAGATAGACTTAACTACTGGGGCGCAGTTAGCTTATTTCCTGTGACTATTTCACTCAAGAGATAGCAAAGTTCCGCATACTGAGATAATATCGTTTGTCCAACTATCCTGGGGAGCTGTGTGCAGATCCGAGTATAGTTTTGATCCCAGTATTGGTTTGATATGAAGTAACACTGGTCTGATTCGTAATGAACAGCTGACCCAAAAGTCACTGTGAGGCAATTACGTTGCTTCTGCAGTATGGTTTGGTATGTCCCATGCCTTGGCTAGCACCGAAAGATTTTATCCCTCAGTTACTGTCAGATTGAATGTGCATATTGTCTCTGCGTGATTTAGCCAGTCTACTTTGCTAAGACATGGTATTGAAGCTTGGAATATTATAGGGATTTTACCCAGCTATGTTGAGCCTTCCGCTTACTCATTAGTAGATATCCTCAGGGGTATATCCTCGACTGCTGACACAAAACGTTGTTGGTGAGCCTGGGAGTCTAAGCCTAATATACTTCATACGCATAATAAGGGAAAACCCCTAACACGATGACTTACAATTTCCCTGATTAGATGTCATCGGCTGTCACTCATCTTCGATGCTAGAGCCAATCTTTTCAGACAGTGAGCAAATGAACATCCACACTATCAATCAGCATTGACAGCTAGTTAATGGCCGCAGTCACTTCTGCTCCATATCACCAATAACAAACAGTCAGCCAACAAATAGCTGAATGGCATTGGCCAAGAAGCTGACAACTCGTCAATAACAAATGGATAGCCAGCAACCAGCTAAATGGTGCCAGCCAAGAAGCCGATAACTGCTGGAGGCCTATGAATACGTGCCAACACTGAACAGTGAATGTCAGTGATTCAGGGCTGGATGTCAAGGATTCAGGGCTCGGGGTTCTAGGGGTTATAAAATCCAAGAGCCGGAAGGCTGAAGAGACAAGAATAGTCTGTAGCTGAAAAAATGAAGACTGTACGCAAGAGACTCAATTCAGAATCACTGAATGTAAAAGAAGTGAAAGACAAAGCTCATTGATTGTTTTATACATAAGAGAACAAGTAAAGAAAGAAACCTATCCTCCACTGAATGCCCAGTTTATATACAGTGATTCACTCGTTCCATAATATATCCAAACTCCTGCTTTCTTTGTACGTGGCTTTTCGTACAATTCAGTTGTTTCCTGTAAAACCTATTCCGAAACCTGATTTCATTCTTGTCATGCTTCAGCTGTTACAGAGGTGCTGCTGCGTGGCTGGATGCTGACTGGTATTGGTGTACTCGTTGTCGATAGAGTCCGAGTTTACGAACTAGAACGTAGTGGAGAAAGTAGATCTCAATAGTGGTTTGACCTAGTCGTCGTAGTTCGTGAAAATACACGGGCATTTGCTGAACACGGCCGCTACCTTGGAAGTTGTAGGAGTCTTGCAGGCAATCTTCGGAAGACTCAGCATCAGGTACTTGTGAGGGCAACTCACCTGACTCTAGAAAATGGATATCATCGTGTACCAGGTGTTAATATTAGAGGAAGAATATGTACAAAGTGAAATGGGCTTCGTTTTGACGATATTGATGCAGGTAGTAAGTGTTGAAAACCTGAATGTCTTCGCGAGTATATTGGGACATGTATAATAGATATTCTTAAGGTAAAAACTTAATAATATTTCAGGTGGTTTTCCGCTGTTGTGTTCTGACTGTGGATTGTCACTAGAGCGTGATTGATTTCTAACCCTGAGGTTTAGGTGGCCTTATATAGGTGAGAATTTCCATATCAGAGGTATATCAGTGAGACATGACGGTACATCTCTGTAAACTATGATGTGTGTGTATGGTACTATCTCAGTAATACATAATCCACTGAAGTGGGTATTTGCATAACAACCGATCATTGCGACAGAGCTGATTTCGGTAGTTAGTTATAAAGAGTTCTGTTTGACTACGTGTAGTTGCATAAGTGTCACGGTTGTGTTGAGTGATGATTGGTGGTGGAGTGATGATAGGTGAATAATATAGAAGATAAAGTATAACGAGAATAGAATTAAGTTTCAGATGGAGGCTGAAGTATGACAAGAATGAAATCAGGTTTTGAACGGAGGCTAAAGCACGAGAAGAATGGTATCAGGTTTCGAACGGAGCCTAGAGCACGATGAGAATGAAATCAGGTTTCGAACGGAGACTAAAGCATGACGAGAATGAAATCAAGTTTCGAACCGAGGCTAAAGCATGACGAGAATGAAATCAGGTTTGAAATTAGGGTTTTACCGGAGACGACAGAATCATACGAAAGCAGTGTACAAAGAAAGCAGGAGTTCAGATATATTATGAAACGAGTGAAATCAATCTATATAAACCAGGCATTCGGTAGACGATAAGTTTTTTTTTCACTTGTTCTCTTGTCTATAAAACAATCAATTTGCTTCGGCTTTCACTTCTTTCACATTCGGTGATTCTGGATTGAGTCTTTTGCATACAGTCCTCGTTTCGTAGCTACAGGCTACTCCTAGATTTCTCGACCACCCGGCTTCCAGTTTTTATAAAACCTAGAATTTCGAACCCTGAACCCTTGACAGAAGAACAAGTCTTAAATGGATTCTACCAGTTATATTCTTGTTTTATGTGCTGTTATCCTCACCGTTTAGGTTGCTATTATTGCCATCGCATTTGCAACGTGTTTTGCACACTTGTTAAATCAGCAAGCAAATTTGAAAATGGATTGGTTATCCAATCTTACTGGAGACACATCTGTTGATCTTGCTTGTGGGCTTTTCGAAGACCTACGAATTGAAATATTTTTGGCAACCAGTGCCACTTCTACATATATGAGCGAGGACGGAAGGACCTGCGACTGTATTTATTTTTGCTACTGTGCAGAAGAAGAAGAACACCTAGACCATGATTATCCAAACCCAATTATCCACTGCAACTGCACAGCAATTCAGGATTGGGCCAAAATACCTACCTGTAACTGCGGCATAGAGGAATTTGATACTTTTTTTGATAGCATCGAGGAATGCAATTGTATTTGTTCACTGTGGACCCTCAGTCTCGAACCCGTTTTGCCTTGGTATCCAACCAGGCGTTAATGTGCTGGAATCGGAACAGCTGTGCATCAGCAAAAACAATTTTGAAATTCTGAGGTTTTCGAGGTTTCTGTTGGGTTTCTGAGCTTTCTGAAATTGGCTCGTGTGATAATTACTCGAATGACCTTTCTGAAAGGTTGTTGACGTCACTGAGGCATGCGATTATACTGCTTCGTCGCTGAAGGCTCTCTGTGCACAGAGGGATCTCTTCGTTGCTATGGAACTTTGTCAACTCATTTTGACATTTTTGGACTTTCCAATTGAGTTCTCGCTTCATATTTAAATTGTGATTTCATGATATCTACATTATTTTTGTTTCACACAATCTGTTTAATCACAATATCTTCGCGTCCAAACAAATAGATACCGCGTTTCACCACGTAGTTCAATTATAAAATTGTAATATATGAATCTGCTTGTGAGCCTTAGATAATAAACAATGATTTTTCCAATTTCATCTGGCCCCATAAGTGCATTCTGCACTCGTCACGTCAAGGGATCTACTAGTCATAAAACTAGTTGAACGCGTTCAAATCAATTGTGTTATTCACAAACCATTTATTGTTATGGTCAGCAATATCATATGGAATGAGATGGGCAGCTCGTTCAATCAATCTGTGAGGTACAACGTGACGCAATCAAACGCAGAAGTTAGGCCTTGGTCGAGTGGAATCATCCTCCTGAGGTTTTTCCTGCACCGTCAACCGGCCAGAAGGTTGATGGATTGGACCTGGTATTAAAGTAGTGACAAGTGCTAAAGGAGTCACGACCCTGAACTTGCTCTCCTGAGCGAAGAATAGACAGTGTAAACGCGCTGGTATGCTTCCCCAAGTGGATGCCAAGTTTCCTTCCACATACTGATTTGGCCGAAGAAATACATAGTCATTTCATGCCCTCTTGAATCTCCGTGATGGTTCAGTGCCTGTGCATTGTACGATGGGTACATCTTCTTCATCTCCTTGGGAATTCACAACTGGTACAGCAGCAGCAGTGTAGCGAGTGTAGGTTGCCTCGCCCAGGTGAGCAAATGCTTCGTCATTGTCAACAAAAATCGGGATATCGCTGAAGTGTTTGAAACTCCATGCGATGAGCGTTTGAAGCCATCTTTCAGGTAATCCACACCATGCAGCGAGCTCAAAAAGAGTCTTGACGTCTGTACGAATGCCCTCCAGCTTTCGAACCGCAGGCAGTTTGTTTGGAGTTGTGTTATCGCACAGACAAAGCATCTGCGCGTGGTGATTGAGGTTTTGGAATGCAAAGAGGTCTGTTCGTGTATTCATACGCAGAATCGGCTCGGTCGCCTTGTTTCTATCTGATATACGGTATGCAGCCTCTATGTCCATCATGGCATGCTCTGGAAGTTCAGAGCTAACATTTGATCGGTGGCCAAGCTGGCAAATATGATGAGAGAAGTGAGTTAGGAGATGCATTTTAACGAAGTTGAAATCAGATTTGTCACTGAGATTTGCTTGATCTTTGAACTCGATCGTTTGCCTATCTTGCTCGATACGATGCGTCTTTGCTGTGTTCGACAGTGATCTCCAGCCTGGTTCCGAGTCTCTTCCCAATCTCAAATCTTCCGATAGTAGTTCCCTCAAAGCCTCTGCAACCTTTTTCTTAGACTTTGTCGCGCGGAAGCGAGCGAATACTTCTTTTGAGCGGTGAAAATTGGCAAGATAACCTTCCATATATCCGATGGTTGCGTCAGTGTGATTGTGGTTATTTGTCATGAGATGGAAATTAATTAAGCTTTTAACGCAGAGTATGGCGTGTCAAAATGGTTGCCGTTGTTCGGAGCTTGGTTCCAATAGACTGGATACAAAGAGTGGCAGAAGCGTTCGACCGAGCATCCTCATCTCCTTGCCTTGCCATTGTGCAACTGCAGTATAAGGCTTTGTGAATGGTATAAATCCTGGGTATGGTGACATTTGATGCCAAATCTGGTTAAATCGGTCTATCCGATTGTGATGTTCAAGAAATGGAATTACCCAATCCATCAGATACTTCAAGATGCCAAGGTAGATAGTCTGAAGCACATCTGGTACTAAGAGACTCACCCAATCAAGTGACTTAAGCGCCCAGAAGACTCCTTCAGTTTGCCGAACGCCTCGATCGTCCAAGTATTGGCGGGCAGCATCTCTTGTTGATTGAGCGACATTTGTGTCGGTTGCGGTAATCAATTTCAGGAAATAGTCAGCAAAGTTTTTCTGAGGTGCAGGCAAAGAAGCTGTACTACCAAGCGAAGCCTTTGGTGCTTCACAAGGGTGACAATGACTGGATTGAATTGAGTGGAGGTTGATATTCGCTGAACAGTCAGCCATCCATGCACATATGACGGGAAAGCACAATCGCGTATATCTGTTACTGTTGTGTCGAGTAAGGATCGGAGAAGGAGTGACGATCGATGAAACGTATATGGAGAATACGGGACGCACCGAAAGAAACAGGTTTCGAGGGAAGGACTCAGATTTCGCTGGAAGGAAACAGGTTCCGATGGAAGGAATCAGGGTTTGATGGAAGGAACCAGGTTTTGTTGGAGGGAATCAGGTTTTGTTGGTTGCATTGTAAATATGGCATGATAGTTATGATGTGGTTACAGATTGAATGGGCTGCGTACATAGTTCGGTGAGGTTTGGATATATTTCGGAACGAGTGATTACAGGGGATGACGGTCGTGTTAGTTGTATATAAGAGCAATGGTTTAGCGGAGAATAGGTTTGTTCTTCACTCGTTCTCTAGTCTACAAAACAATCAATAGCTTCGGCACCAACCTTTATTCACTTCTGTGATTCCAGATTTCGAGTCTCTAGTTTGTTACACAGTACCCGCGATCACTGCACGTTCTTGTTTGGTTTTTATAACCCCTAGAACTCCAAGCCTTGAAACCTTGACAGAAGAACGAGTCTACAATCAATTCTACCGGTTATATTTCAGTATATGTGCTGCTACTCTCACCGAAACAGTTGTTACTTGTACCACAGATCTTGCAACTCCCTTTGTTCTGTGTTTAAATTAGTTGGAAACTTCGAAAATAAGCTCACAGTATACAGCTTTTGGAGGCACTCCTGAATTGTGTGTCTGGAAACATTGACGTGAAGGATTCACGCTGTTTTATATGCCAGCATATGACGACAACAGACCTCAACAATCTCGAATCTATTTCTTCGACCTAGCTGGCCGAACCACCAACCTCTTTGAACAAGAACCATTGAACGCCTTTGATAGCATCGACGCTATCATCATCGAAACCACAGAATCTCTTGAAGCATATTTCCGGGACAAACCACAAGTTGTATCCCCCTGGAACAGTTACTGGATGGAAGCCGCAAAAAACGGAGGAGGACTCCAAATTGATGATCCAGTATTTAAGAACTTTTAGACCAAATACTACGGTCTCCATGTCGTTTGCCAGGAAGAAGAGCCCTGTTACTGTGAACACAACTGCGGAGGTATACATACAACAATTGGAAAAGCAGCAGACGCTCAAGACACAACATCGGAATTAACGATTAAAGCATCACAGAAAAACATTGATAGCCAGATCTCGTGGGCAGATTACAACAAACGAAAGCAAAACAAGGGAAAGGAAGTTGATAGAGAATTACACCCGGCCCCTTTATCAACTCCACTGATCATCGTAACAATATCTGACAAGTACGAGGTGTTCTTTTGGTAGATGGTCAACCCATTTTTGGAAGCAGAAATCGAAGTGGCAACACAACAAATCCAAGGAAACACAGATCGGATAAAAGAATACCTGAACAAAAAACCCCGTTTCCGCTTTACAGCTGCCAATCTCCTCACCGCAGCCTCTCAACATCACAGTCAAGATGTCCAGAGAAACATGAAGGCCATCTCGCGATGTCACATTGACCAGTGCATTACAACTGGAACTGGAAAACATGATAATCAAAAATACGGAAACTATGAACAAAGCTCAACTTCGGGCCCATATCCAGGATATCAACCTCGGGCTGACAGCATTGGCCCAACTCCCAACAACCAGCAGACTGAACGAATTGCAAAAGGAATGGCAATTTGTGAAAAATTTGGAAGTATGGATATTGTAATTGTTGGCAGAAGGAGAAAGGGTTATCCACGAACGAGACAACTTGAAGCAAGAGTTACTGCTTACCCAACAGGCTTTGACATCGAGGGAGGAAACGCCACAAGTATGCGGACATGAGGATCTGGAAGAAAAAGTCTGAAACCTAGAACAACAGCTGGAAGAACAGAATCCAGACCTAACAGAATTGAGACAAGACCTGGAAGATGCTCAGGCACAGATGGAGAAATTCAGGGACCTGGCAGAAGAAAATCGCCAACAGGTAACTCGAATCTTGATGTTGACAGAGGGAAGGACAGCAACCATGAAGGAAATGGAAGAGAGACAGAAGAAGGTACATGATATTGCCAGCTTCTCGGGAGAAAATAGGAAGGAACTTCGAGGATGAAAGGTACAGTTGGCCCTGAAGATAGCCAGCAAACCAAGGGCATTCAACACCGAGCAGAAGAAACTCCGGTTTGCGGTGGGTTGTCTAAAGAAAGTGGCCCTGGCACAGATAATGCCACGATGTGATGAAATCTTCGGGGAAGTCAAACTCGATACTTTGAAAGACCTAGTTTTCCTGCTGGACTTAGCATTCGAAGATCAAGACAAAGCAGCAATGGCCAGCAGGGAACTCTTGAGACTCACACAGCGAAACTGCAAATTCTCCCAGTACTACACGGAGTTCCAACGATACGTAGCGGACGTCAAATGGAACGAAAATGCCCAAATGGACGCAGTACGAAACGGACTATCCAACGAACTCAAGGACTCTCTGCAATATATCGAAGAACCGGAAAGCATAGTCGGATTCGTCAAACTATGCTCAAAGCGAAATTCACAGCTGAAGAGACGAGCAGCAGAAAAGAAGTCCAGTAGATGGGAGGGCTTTAAGAAATCTGAAACAATGACCAACACCACATCCGCCCCGGACGCAGCACCAGCAGGAACAGTTGCAGGATATCATGGCCCTAAACCAATGCATCTTTCAGCAATCAAAGGGAAAAAGATTACACCTGAGGAACAAAAGAGACGCAGGGAAGGAGGATTGTGTATGTACAGTGGGGATAGCAGGCATTTTGCGGCATCGTGTCCAAGAATGTTAAATGCAGCGTCGGGGCAAACGGCGGTGTCACCTTTCAAGAATGCGGCAAATGCAGAGGACGCAGATTCGGAAACAAGGAAAAGAAAGGAAGTTGAGTTGGAGAAAGCTTAGTCTAGTTCTATAAGGATGGCAATTGCGCTGGAAATGAATCTCCTTTGTCAGTTAATACTAGTTTCGGTATTTCGCAGTTTTCTATATCAAGCGAAGAAATAAAGAAATCTTTTATGGAAAGCAAACATCTCGTCATGAAATGCTTGCTCAAAATAGATGATAAGATCATTGATTCCCACGCTTTGATAGACTGCGGAGCTACGGGAATAGGATTTATCGACACAGATTTTGTCCGCCATCATCAACTACAAGAGAAGGAATTAAAAGATCGAAGAGACTTAGAAGTTATAGATGGAAGACCCATTGAATCAGGAACAATTACAACCATGACTGAACTTGATTTAGGAATACGTGGACATCAAGAACAGTTACCTGCGTTCATCACTAAGTTAGGCCATTATCCTATAGTGGCAGGACTTCTATGGCTACAACTTGACGATATCATGATCAAATTTCAGAATAAGAGGATTGGATTCGAAAGCAGTTACTGTCAACAACACTGTCAACATCATTCGAGCATATGGGTAAGGGGAAATCACATGGAAACAACGGAGAAACAGGACAAATCAAAGTTGGACATATGCGCGATAGCAGCAGTACCATTTATGCGACGCAACAAGAAGGAAAAACTCAAGGTATACATGGTTACGTTATACGAAATCAACAAGGCACTCGAAATAAAGGACCTTCAAGAAAAACCGCTGGACCATTTAATTCTAAATGAATATCATGAGTTTCTTCCTCTCTTTGACAAGGTTATTGCTGAACGACTGCCACCACATAGACCATATGATCACAAAATCACATTACAAGATGGATTCACCACACCATTCGGACCAATCTACAGCTTGTCAAGAGAAGAACTACAGGTCCTTAAGGATTGGATCGAAAACAATCTGTCAAAGAGATTTATTAGATCATCTTCATCACCATGTGGAGCGCCGGTCCTATTCGTACCAAAACCAAATGGAGGCCTACGATTATGTGTGGACTACAGCGGCCTGAACGAAGGAACCATCAAAAATCGATATCCCCTCCCTCTAATTCAAGAAACACTATTGAGGTTGTCAAAAGCCGGATGGTATACCGAACTTGATGTCCAAAACGCCTACAACATGATCGGAATCACAGAAGGGGATGAATGGGAAACTGCATTCCGCACTGGCTACGGCCTATTTGAGTCTCTGGTTATGCCCTTTGGACTTTCCAACGTATCAGCATCTTTTCAGGAATTCATCAATAATGCACTCCGCCCTTTTTTTGACATCTTTTGCCCAGCATTTCTGGACAATATTCTCATCTATAGCAACAACATAACAGAACACCGAGAATACGTCAGAGCGGTAATGACAACGTTGAAGGAAGCTGGACTATATCTGAAGGCTGAAAAATGCGAATTTCATCAACAGGAGATCAAGTATCTGGGGTTAATAGTCGGTGTCAACGGAATTAGAATGGATCCGGAAAAGATAATGGCAGTCAAGGAGTGTGAGGCATCCGGAAAACTCAAAGAAGTTCAAGCGTTTTTCGGATTTGTCAATTTTTATCGAAGGTTCATCAGGAATCATAGCAGGGTGGTCCAACCGTTGACAAAGCTAACGAAAAAAGCTGGTACCATTCCACTGGAGACTTGATCAGAAATGAGCCTTCGCGGAGCTGAAAGAAGCGTTCACAACAGCACCAGTCCTCTTACACTTTGATTACAAAATGACAATTGTCCTGGAAACAGATGCGTCTGGTTATGTATCAGCAGGAGTTCTATCTCAGTACGACAATCAAGAAATCCTCTATCCTGTTGTGTTCTTCTCCAAGAAGCATACTCCAGCCAAGGAGAATTATGAAATCTATGATCGGGAGCTAGGAGCTATTGATAAATCCCTCTAACAATGAAGGCTAGAATGCGAACGATCAGCACATTCAATCAAGATACTGCCAGACCACATGAAACTTGAATACTTTGTAACATCAATGTTACTCAACAGAATACAAAGAAGGTTGTCTGAATTCCTATGGAGATTCAAATTCAAGATTGTTTACCGCTCAAGAAAACAGGGACAGAAGCCCGATGTACTTACCAGAATGCCAGGAGATATTCCTCCGAAGGGGGGGGGGCAGAAAAAACCGAACAAATCATGCTCAAAACGGAGAATTTCGACAAAAGAATACAACAAAAACTGGTGGTTGTATTCACGGAAGTGGTAAATCAAGACGAAACTGATCCACAAGAGCTATGGAACTGGATTCAAAATATATGCAAGGACTGCCCATTCGACAGCAGTAAAGGATTGTGCATCAACACAACAGAAGTCAAAATAGAATCGGGCAATCTACAGTTGATACAGGAATATCACAATTCACCCTCAGCGGGACATCCAGGACGTGCAAAATCTTTGGACCTACTCAAAAGGAATCAAC